>QYAO01000045.1:0-179134 GCA_003988895.1 Hyphodiscus sp. D1413
GATAGAGTAAGAGGGTCTCTCCCTATGAGTTTACTCAAATCTAGTATATATAAATCTATATCTATTTGACCTAGAAAGGAGTCTTCTTCTAGATACTCTTATTTCCCAGCTCTATTATAGGACTATTCTCAATCATCTTGACTTCTATATAAACCTTCTTCTTAGGACATTTATATATATAATACCCAGCCTCCTTATAATAGAAGCACTTGCCCTCCTATTATAGCTTTTATTGGTCGACTGGGGTTATATTTATACTAGTTGCTATAGATAAGGAATTTATAGATTATATTATAGGTGATATAGCTATATATTTAGGTACCTTCTCGGCTAAGCGCTTTATATGGTTCTATCGTTTATCAATTCCCTTTAGGGTCTAGTTAGTAATAGAATAGTATTTAGTAAATCACTTGAGGTTATAAGTCAGGTCATAGGACTTATTAACTGCTTATTACTAGAGGTCAAATATAAGCTTATGATTGAGTTTATACTTGAGTTCTATAGGAGGGATCTAGGCCTTATTAGCTAGATATATGAAATTAGAGTAAAAGATATAGAACGTTTCTGTCTTCTTTATATAGAGCTTATAGAAGTCCTTCTTAGTAGCGAATACTCGATTAGGGTCTTTATAGATGTCTTTGAGGTACTGATATAGGTCTACTAGGTTCTTATATAGGTCTATAGAGTCTATTCAGAGTCATAGGACAATATAGCTAGCTGCTTCTCTACTAGTTTATCTAATCACATAGGTTCTCTAGATTTTATCTATAAGATAATGGTTGGCATTGGCTATGAGCTTTCCCTTGATTCATTGGATCTAGTCCTTAAACCGGGGTTCCTTACTATCCGTGAGTACTAATGGGTCTAGGAGCTTTATAGACTTACTAGGTCATATAGCCTCTAGGTTCTAGATTCCTCCTAGTTGATTGATCGCGTTCTAGATAACTATATCATAGAGATTAGTATTCTCTATCTCCTTTATCTTAAGTAGATTCTCGAGTTCTAGGACTCTCTCCTTAAGTCTCTCCTTCTCTATGATTACTTAAAGAATATAATCAAAAAGGTTTCTAGATCTGGCCTTTATCTCTTATTCAAAGTATATGAAGTCAAAGTCCTATTCGAGTTCCGGCTATAGGGAGTATCAGCTCCATGGGAGTTACTATTACTATGTCATAGGATTAGTAGTCTCTTATTTGTTATATAGTCTTACTATAGTAGCGGTTACTAGTAGGCTATACTATTGCTAGCAGTCTCCCAAGTATTCTGGTATTCTAGTATTCTAATATATAAGGTTACTGGCCAAGTATAAGATAAATCAATATTACTAGCGATGATTCTAGATCAGTAGACATTACTAGCGAATACTAGATTAGTAGGCATTACTAGTACTATACTGGGTTAAGTAGATATTGCTAGCGAATACTCATAGATATATTTTAATTCTCTCTCGAGAATAAAGTATAGATTGAGTTTAGAATTATATTATAAAGCCAAGTTCTGATCTATTAGATAGATAAACTAGTTTAATTAAGACTATTCTAAACTAAGGAGAAAAGAAGAAGGAAAAAAGGAAAGGAATCAGCTGATTCCTGATGATATCATATCTAGTAGATTGAGAAGCTAGTATGATAGAATCATAATACGATCCAGGCGACTGACTTATCAACCAGTCTATAATAGACTTACTTCTATGTGATCTAGGTGATCGACTTAATAACCAGTCTATAAAGGACTTATTCTATATGATCTAGATGACTGACTTATCAACTAGTCTATAATGGACTTACTTCTATACAATCCAGACGACTGACTTATCAACCAGTCTATAATAGACTTACTTCTATATGATCTAGATAACCGACTTATCAACTAGTCTATAAAGGACTTAATCCTAGTCTAATTAAAGATAAAGGATGAGTTTATTCTATTATTAGGCTGGTTAAATAGTCTAGACTGAACCGGACCATAGCTCTTTTATAGACCGTTTTGAGACCATGGTCTGAAAATGACTATTCTTATAGACTATTATTGAGACCAGACCATATAGTCCGGTCTAAGAATAGCCTAGGACAAGACCATAGCTCTTTTATAGACCATTTTTGAGACTAAACTATATAGTCTTTACTAAGAATGGTCTAGTTTGGTCTAAGACTATATTAGTATTACTATTTTATATTATTCTTAGGATTAAAATTAGATTTAAGCTATTTTTTTAGAATGGTCCCATAGTTTAGTCTAGACTAAACTACTATGGTCTAGTCCCAAAAAAATATTATAGACTATTTAATAGTTTGGTCTAGAAAACCCTAGACCAAACCGCTATAGTCTAGTCCCAAAAAAATATAGTAGACTATTAAATGGTTTAGTCTGAAAAATCCTAGACCAAACTGTCAAAATATGGTCTGGTTTGGTCTAGACCAAAAAATATCAGTTCGGTCCGGCCAGCCTATCTATTATGATGGACTGCTTCTGATAACTCAGGGTAAGGCAGGTCATAGGTTAAATGATTAAGAATAAACTAAGGAACTAAGAGTATAATATAAGAGTCTTGAATATAAGTGTTTGTAGGTTATAAACAACCCATTATCCTAGTGACGGACCATAAGTGGTCCATCAGCTGACCTCTGACTAGCTCGGGCCAGTCCTGAGTCTCTTTAGGGGTTAACCCCTTATACTATATCCATTTGACTACTTTACCTTATTCTTTATATATGATTGTGACGGGCTGCTTCCGATAACTCAGGGTAAGGTGGGTCATAGGTTGAATGATTAAGAATAAACTAAAGAGCTAAGAATATAATACAGGAATCTTAAATATATAAGTACTTATAGGTCATAAACAACCCATTGTCTAGGTGACGGGCCATAGGCGGCCGTAAGTGGCCCGTCAGCCGACCTCTGACCAGCTCGGCCGAGTATCTCTAGGGGTTAATCCCTCATAACGATCTCTTCTAAACTATTACTTTGAATATAAATCAATATACAAGCGATCAACAAATATATACAAAGCAGGAGAGAGCAAGAGAGTGGACTAATATGCTTTTAGAGGAGTTATATTATATGTATTCATTGGCGTTATCATATATATTGTGACGTTGGATATACTGGTGGATTCTCAGGAACCTGATTGGTTATATCACGTGCCAAGGAGCAGTGGCCCAGGGGAAGCGAGTGTAGGAATTTGACCAGCCAGCAGGGAAGCCTATACTAGGTGGTTTCGGACCAGGATTCGAACATGTATATAAGGCCCTTCTCTCCCATACTGTAGAGGTCATATTTCTTCTTTCCTTCGTACCAGACCTATAGGACCGGAGTAATAGATTCACTGATACGCACTCCCATATGCCACTACACGTGACCATCTACTGCTTCCCTGCGTCATTACACCTGAGCTGGCAACTAAGGCAGATGAGTGTCGCCCCAGTGAGCCTATAAACTATGATACTCGATCTATAGCTTAATCTATACTAGAATTGATGGGTTATGTCACATGCCGATGTCACGTGTCGGGTAGTACCAGGTCAGGGGAAGTGAGTTTGGATTTCGACCAGCCAGGCAAGGGAAGCCTATACTAGATAGGTTTCAGACTAGACTCGATCGTGTATATAAGATCCCATCATCTAGAAGGTTATATTTCTTGTTTCCTTTATACCAGACCTATAAGGTCGTAGTAATAGAATCACATGCTATGTGCTCTTATATGCCTCTATATATATCACCCTCTACTGCTTCCCTGTATCGTCACAAGACTTACCGTACGACCTTCCTATAAATTCAACTCCAATCCAAATTCTAACTCGTATAGTCTTTAAGAATATAAGTAATTACTACTTTTATATATTAATTTAGAATAAGACATATAAGTTTTCAAGGTCTTCTTAAGGTCTGATTTTCGGATTTTCGTAAAAATCGAATTTTCCGCAAACTAGCTCAGCTGCGTATCGTGATTTCGCTCTTCATCTCTGCGATTGGCAGAGCCAGAGCCCTTCAACAGCGCTTGACTAGGAGCCTTGGGTTGGTTAAAACATCGCGAGGCATGAAATAGGGTGACATCAATAGCCTCGACGAACTTGCGTCGAAAAGGACGTTATATTTATTTCATCTCTAGTAGAGGTCTCGAGGATCAAATCATCTTCGGTATCTTGGAGAATATTATCTTGCTTTATGTCTTTATTGGGATCACAGAGTGAGTATACTCGGTTGAGTGCACTTAGTTCTGGTTCTAGTTTGGTGGTTGGTATGATGTCTATTCTCTATAATACTACGGAGGGGGTACTACGATATATAGGTCCCCCTCTGTCTCGGCTACGGAACCAATCACCCCTTCTAGGGTTATCCCCTCTTATAAGAGGGTTCCATAGAATGCTTCCAACAGTCTTACATATGAGCTATTAGTAAATTGATAGCGATCCTGAAAAAGTTCTCTCATGAGTTTTTGGACGAGACATTGATGATCTCTACCTGGACAAGGGATGGTGAATTAGTCTAATGCCGTTCTTAAGCAAATATAACTGCAATGGGGTGCGTTAGCTTTGCTGAGTTTCTAATAGATATTAAAGTTTTCTTGATATTTCTTATGACTTCCGTCGTGGGTACATTGTATGTTTTAAGAGCTACGGATCGATGGGCCTTGCATCTATCAGCTCTATCGCAGACTCGGGGGAAGGAGGAATGTTAGATACTGGAGATTGCGAGCCAGCCACACAGTTGACGTGATACAATACCCTAGTCGTCTGCTGACTTGTTACTTGGAACTATAGATATCAATGTTGACTGGACAGTAAATACCTCTCGAGAAAGAATCAAATGGTCGTCCTTCAAGTATTTCTGTAGTAGGGGTGATTTTGAACCCATTCGTTGATAACGCAGAGGTAAGCACAAGAGCCACCGTATTCACGTTCATTTGAGAAGAGATGCTACACGGCAATTAAATGATAAGGCAGCAACGAAACGGTTGGTTTCCTTGGCCAATGTTTGGTTTAGCTTGCAGGCGGATGGTGGCATAAGCTACAATCTTGATCTGGAGTGTAGGATTGACATGGCGCCCCAAACCGTAACCCAAGGAAGACTCGTTCAAAGGAATGAAGAAAAGCCTTAGAAAGGGGTTATAAGTTATAACTTCTAGAACGGAGGTGAAGTATAGAATACCTTAAGGGATAGGAGAAGATCACTAAGTAGAAGAATCGTATACCTACTGAGCTGGCCATTAGATGGATTAAACGTCCTTTTAAGAAGAGTAGTAAACAGGTTATCATCTCTATACCTAGAGCTACGATATAGGCTCGTGTTTCGGAGAACTCGGAGTTACTTTGACTATTAGGGAGGCAGCTGAGATTGATAAAATTTTGGAAGAGACTTGTTAAAGGTGATAGGTATGGAGGTCCTCCTACTGCGCATCATGACGGCTAAGAAATTAGCAGTGTTTTATAGGAATGGGATGACAGTATGATAAAGACTTTGCTGTGCTCAGGGAAAATAGTGTAATGTGATGAGAATTCGACATGGACAAAAGTCTCCGAATTGCAGAATCTCTAGTTGTTCATCATAGCATGCTGGATCCAATTTTAAATGATGAGTGCTTACATCTGCAGTGTTTTGCAATACATCATGCATGCTCCATGGCCCGTAGAATTGTACACCGAGTGCACGATATTCTCGTCCAGATGGCCTTGATTATGCCCTCTTAGGCTCAGTTAGCTAGGGTACTTAGACCATGAATCAACCATGGAAGTAAAACAAATTGGATCGATAGATGTAACCAGGTCAATCATCGCCTCATACCGTTGCAGCATGGTGAGAGTTAAAAAACTTGAACTGGAGATTTTCTGAGGACAGCATTTTCGAGCTTGGGCCACTTTCTCTGGTTTAGCCGATATCCTCCCGTTGGCACCACAATGGTGCGCCCGACGCCAGCTCCCATTGAGTGCCGGCAAATGAGTGAATACAACTAAACCTGTCAATTATGGCTACGCTCGATGATTCCCCGGTGGGCTCGCCCCTCTCTGACCTCTCCTCGGACGTCTTCGAAGGAGAAGAAGAACACGACCAATTAGCCGCAGAAGTTGCCATGCCTCCCGCCAAGAGACAGAAACGGGGAGATTCCTCTATGCGAGCAACTCCCATACCCAACGCACTCGATGATGCAGGTTCGATTTCGTCTGATACCGATGGTGAAGTTCCAAATTCACCGACCAACACCCGTCCTGAGGATGACGATACTCATGAGCAAGTCACGGTATGCGCCTGGGTCAACTGTGATGCTGGAGATCTAGGAAACATGGACAGGTTGGTCGAGCATATACACAATGAGCATATCGAAAACAGACAGGGTCAGAAGCAGTATACTTGTGAGTGGAGCGATTGTAACAGACGAAGCACGAAACATGCCAGCGCGTATGCTTTGAAGTCGCATATGAGAAGTCATACGAAAGAGAAGCCTTTCTATTGTGCATTGCCTGGTAAATTATCCTCCTTTAAGACATCAGTATACCTGCTAATATAAGTCAAAAGAGTGTGATCGAGCGTTCACTCGCTCGGATGCTTTAGCTAAGCACATGCGAACCGTCCACGAAACCGAAGCTCTACGCCCCTCTGATCCCATTCCGAAGTCCATGCAACCTTTCATCAAGTCACGTCTCCAGCCTTCTAACAAGCCCGAGCAACCACAGAATGATGCAAGTCCTCCATTGAATGGAGTTGCAAACGAGAGCAATGATCCTCCTGGATGGACTTCCTCGTACCCTGCCGAGCTCGCATTTACTGCTGAAGAAGAGGCTCGTGGCCCCAAGGAGCTCTACCGGTTGCTGAGAAGACAAGTTCACTGGGCCGAAGAAGAAGGAGAGCTGTTGAAGAGACAGTGCGAACAAATGGAGGAGTTGAGAAAGAAGGATTGGCTTGACAAGGAAGTGCTATTGGATCAAGTCGTCAGGAACGAGGTTTCTTGGACGGAGCGCCGTCAAGTGGTCATCAAGATGCAGAAGGAACAGCATTTGATATCGCTGGAGCACGAAAGACAGCGTAAGTCTGGCCAATTGATCCAAGCTCAGGTCCACGCCCATATGGTGCAAAGTTACTGCACAGGGGCAGAAATGGAAAGACTCATTTCAGAGAAAAGAGGACCTGCGATGGGGAGGTTCAACGTCTGTACAGCTCCACATATTTGAAAGGTTCAACTCCTTCTGGAACGTGTCTAGCTTTAAAGATATCCTCCCTCTGTCTTCCTTCTGTCTTCTTGTCTGCTCTGCTAGCTCGTTTGCGCTTAAATGAACATTGCTAACATTTAAAGTTAATGCCCCAGTAGCAGAATTATCGACTCCACCAACAGATGAAGCTGGTCCACCCCCCAAAAAGCCTATCGGGGAAGCTGCGACCGTATCCACGTCTTTGCTTCAAGCATAGGGAAAGAGTGATCAAAAGCTTACGGTTGTTGTGATTTAGCGGGTATTTAAAAACTTAGTTGTACATTAGAAACTTTGGTGACATTCAGGGAGACTAAAGTATCTCGTGCATCATCGCTAGATAGCTTTGCTAAGAATCAAGCTTTCGCCTTTGAAAAAGGAGGACTCTTAGCTGTCTCCAGCTCAGGCCTAGCACTCGCACTTTTGTAATTCAAAGGTTATAAATATCACCTTTTGCAAACTGGGCAGGTTACGCTATTGTAGATTAGCTTCAAAAGTACGAGGAATGCAGTATAAAGTGGTCTATAAAATCCTAACAGCTCAAAGACTTTCACACATTTCGACTCATTATAAACTCTCCTTCTCGCTGCCTCGAACACTTCTATTGCCGTCGTGATTCTCGATTCTTCGCTGCACTTGAAAATCACGGAGATTCGCCTAAACTACGAGCAGGTGTTTAAAGATCAGAAAATCAAGAAAGGTGGGAACGCTGATAGTAAAGTTCCAAGTGTGACTTCTCCCCAAGGCAACTTTCGTGTATAACAATTCCAAATTGGCTTTAATTAAATATCCCTAGGTAATAAAGCGGAAGTAATCAACAGTTAAGGGTTATCCTCGAAATACAAAACTTATCAACAATCAAGAGTCGTTAGTTATATCGTGATGGTGAAACCCCTACGGCGGTGAATGATAGGGGCGGTTCAAAACGATATTTCCATATCTTGGTGGGAGGAATAACGTTTCTAGCAAGCACATCTAATCCTCAATCCAGCAAAGAAGTCCTCACTAGCTTCTCTTTCTCAAGAACCAGCTCGTGCGTCTCCTCATCTATCTCACTGCCATCATCCTCCCAATTCCTAGTATCTTTCATAGAAGCCCTTTCCAGCATAACAGAACCACTGACAGGCTTCTCCTGACCCTTCACCTCCTCCTTTAACCTTTCTCCCCTCAACCTGGTGATAACCTGCTCGGCAAGACCTTTCTTCCGTCTCTCGTCCTTACCCACACTTCTCAATCTCTCAGCCCTAACTTGCGTAGCACCAAGCTTCAGGCTATCATGGCAATCCTCTCTAACGCATTCATTTCTACTGGCGCAGACCCTCTCCTTAGCATGCCGATTCAGACGAGTCTTGAACTGGGTAGAATTGCTGGCGAAATAGCCCGGGTTGAGAGATCGGAACCAGGCAGGCCAGTCGGCGAGCCCGACTTCTTGGAGGCCGGAGACTGTCAATGGCATGGTGTGGCTGTAGCGGCATTGTTGTCCCCATTTGCAGTGGCCGTGGGTACACCAGTGACGACAAGTTTGCGTCTCTTGGAAGGGATAGGACACGACGCTGCGTAGGGTATTAGGTGTAGGAGTTGATCGATAATGACCTTTGATCAGGGCTTGCTGGGGAGTTTGAGCAGGCTTGCATTGGGCTGCACTAGGTTCGGCGACTCTGCTGAAAGTGTTATATCTGTCAGTATTTGATAAGCCGATAGAAGCGCTTACTTGGTGGTCTTAGAAATATCCGCGGTGATGATTTCCTCCGCCTCATGTTCAGCAATTCGATAGAATGCTTCAGAGCTACGTTGAATACCTAGATTCAACATTCCGATTGTGTCTTTAAGATCCAGTGCTCGCGGAACTCCGACCAGATCAGTGCCGATAGGAAGTTCATCGACTCCAATAAGAGGGACGACTTCGCCGCTGGTGCGGACGATGAAGTAGGCGGGCCAAGGTTTGACCTTGTTGGAAGCGCTTCGGTGAGGATAGGATGCCATGTCGAGCGATCAGTCTCACTTTGAATGTTCTTGTGGAGAGTAATATTCGAAGTCCTCGAACCTCAGCTTGATGGGTGGTGACGAGAGAGACAGCGGACAGTGACTGGCTTCATATAGCCTTTGAAGACATGTTGCTATTTGATGACTTAATGGTTTGTCAATTGACGTGTGAACGGAAGGAAGTAATTACTTTGGTTGGCTAACAAACCGATTGTAGAATCCGGGGACTTGCACATGCACAAGGGCTGTGTGTGAACAGTGTAGAAATCTTGCAAAGAGGATGAGGAAAGGGTCAATATTACACTTGTGTAATCTCGACACGAATTCGTGCTTCCAAGCCCTCCACAAAGTACCCAACCTGTCTCGTACTGTCCTCGATATTGACTTCTCGCTTCATCCACTCGCCTGTACCTATGACCACTGCCTCTCTTAGCTCCATGGCGGTTCCATTATCTTTTTCATCACTACAGCTATCATCCTCTCCCTCCTTGTAACCAGCAACGGGATCAAACTCTCCAGTTTCCCATACCAGTCGAACATGAAGTGGTTTGACATCAAACAACCTTCCCACAATGCCTTTGACGCGATAAATATCAAAGCCCCTCGGGATTTCCTTTATCCTCTCAAGTACATCTTTCTGATCGGGTAGTGTATTTGGTTGCATGTAAAAGGTAAATTTGATCAAACGTGCTTCCAGAAAATCGGGATTGATAGTCTCGGGCCCCTTCCGGATGATGTCTGGTTTGTCATATTTCTCGCAAAGCTCTGCGTAACGTTTGTGTTGGGACGTTATGATATATTCTTCACTTTCTGGAACGGTGGCTATTTCCTTGCTAATTCTCGAGAGGTAAAACATCTCCCCATTTCTTCGGTCGATATCTGAGATGGGGCTGAAATTTAACGACTTCAAATTTCCGAGTCGTGCTAGAATAAGCATGAAGCCATCATCTACGCTCAAAGCTGACCCCTGTCCTTGTGTAATCGTGTCATAGATAGGATTGTGTTGCAATCGAAGTCCTTTCATGCCAGGGAATATCTCGGTCAGGTCATCAACAAACCCCCAGCTACTGACTTGATTGTATGAAAGATCGACGTATTGCAGCTTGCTGCCAAAGACAGGTACTTCTGAAGCTTGTGAGTGACTCATAGAAATCTGATTTCCCTTGAGCAACAGATTTTCAAGGGAGGATAACTGCGAAAGAGGGCCGAGATCTGATAGACTTGTGAACTGGTTGTATTCCAAAGTCAAGGAAGTCAATGTTGAATTTGATGGGGGTGAATGTATGTTTTCGAGACCATTCAACGAGACCGTGAGAGCTCTTAAAGATTCGAATTGTTGCGCGAGAAGGCAGAAGTCTTCCCATGAAAGGAGCATTTCATCTAGCTCCAGCTCTTTCACTCCCGCAAAAGCCTTTGGCGCAAATATAAGCTCGTCAGGGACGACTTTTAATCGATTACCACTGCATGAATTATTAGTTGCGTACATATTTACCAGCTTGGACACTTACTTCAATTTCAAGGATCTTAGGTGTTCCAATTCTCCACAAATACGGATGATTTCCTTACAAGATTCGAAAAGGTTCCGGCTCAGGTCAACTTCCACAATCTTGGGACAGACATCTTTGATGCTTCTGTCTGGTCTTTCTGCACGGTAGACTTGTAATCCATCCACTAAGACTATCTTCAATTCATGCAATTGAGCTAGCTGGGCTCTTATCTTGTCAAAACCAACCTCTTCGGCAACCTTCTTTGCAGAGATCATGATTTGCGCTTCTCTACTTGCCACGGTCGGGTAGTTGGTCACTCCCGCGGCATACTTCTGATGAACAGCTTCCACGAAGCTCTGCGTCGTATCCTGTGCTCGGGTTGGACGAACAAATGATGCTGCAGTTTTTGAGGGACTTGCACCTGGAAACCCGTTTAGAATCAAGATCTATTCAAAAGTCATCCAATTACTTACAGATGAAATACCGAACCCCTTTATGCTGCCCATCATGCTTGCCTCGTGACGAGTCGTCCCACTCAACCCCAAGCCATTCTTTTTCAGTCCCTTCAACTGGGCCAATGTATCGAATAGTACATAGCACAGATGCAAAGGAGATGCGCTGGCCTACATGGTAATTTGGAGGCATTGCATGTTGTTGTGTTGAAAGGTACTTTGCATTTAGTAGCAGCCTTTGGTCGAGGCTGACAGCCGAGCCTCAAAATTTCTCCCAATCAAGAAATTCGCCAACGACCTTCCACCTCTTCTACAGCCTCACAACCTCACCTACCCATCTCTCCACAATTTCTCCTTCTCGATTCCATCACCACATTCTGAGGTCATCCCATAACCTTCAAGATGGATTACCAAAACCGCGCCGGGTCCAAATTCGGCGGTGGCGGCGTCGCCTCAGCGTCCGCAACAAACGCAGACCGTCGCGAACGTCTCCGCAAGCTCGCTCTCGAAACCATCGATCTTGACAAAGACCCTTATTTCTTCAAGAATCACGTCGGTTCTTTCGAGTGTCGCCTCTGCCTTACAGTCCACCAAAACGATGGCTCCTACCTCGCACACACGCAAGGTCGCAAACATCAAACGAACCTCGCCCGCCGCGCCGCCCGCGAGCAGAAGGAGGGCAAAGCCGGTACTGACCCCGTCACTGGTCTGCCGATTGGAATGGTAGGTGTACAGATGAGTGTTCGCAAGAATGTGGTTAAAATTGGAAGGCCTGGGTATAAGATCACGAAGACAAGGGATCCGGTCACAAGGCAGCAGGGACTGCTATTCCAGTTACAGTATCCGGAAATTTCGATGGATGTGCAGCCGAAGGTTCGCTTTATGAGTGCGTATGAGCAGAAGATTGATGATCCGCCGGATAAGAACTTCCAGTATATGTTAGTGGCGGCGGAGCCGTACGAGACCTGTGGGTTCAAGTTGCAGGCGAGGGAGGTGGATAGGACAAATGAACGGTTTTGGACTTGGTGGGATGCGGATTTGAAGGAGTTTTGGGTGCAAGTCATGTTCAAGACAGAGAGAGAGGAGAGGTACAGTGGCGTGCCTGGTTTGAGGAGGTGATGCAGAGGGTCGAATTCTGTGGTAGTGATTTCTTAAGATGTTCTGCAGGTACGCTTCGGCACACATATTGCTCGGTGGCTGGCAAAAAAGGAGCGAGGCCTAGTGAGCATTGAGTAGGGAAGATGGCATTGCATGGCGTTCTTTGGAGTCACACAATACCAGTCCAATTAAGCAGTAGTGTTTTACTCATTCATTGATTTCATATCTGTGTGCCTGCTCTGATCTCCAAGCCTCCATTAGAATCTGGGACCCGCGGAGTTCGTGCAGGGTTGGGCCATTACCCTTCACAGATCAATGTCAAATATCAAGAACTAGCCACTGTTCAACATGGCATCAGCTCGCTAACGAAAATGTCATATCGCCAGATCTCATGAATCGAGCTGCACTCTGCAAGCCTCTAGAACAAAATGCAAATGCGACGTAGTATCTATAGAAATGCTCCCTTGTAAGCCATGAAGAAAGATCCACAAATTTGAGAGCACATGATTTGAAAGCTGTATCATGTCAAGGGTATGATATTCGGGCACCAAGAGAGCTCTTCTTCTTGGTATGCGATGGCAGCATCGTCCTTCTGCCGGGATTGGACTATCGAAAGTTGTTGTCGAATCGTTTGAAGGTATACCCAATGAACGGCAAGCTCATTTCTGGTGCGTCCTCGCGAGCTGTACCGCTAGCAGCGGCAGCGGCAGCTTGAGCCTTGAGATGGGTGGCGTTATCAGTTTGATCAATCTCGTCTGTAGGGAAATATGTCGTATCAACATTGGAAGAAAGCTTGGGTTCGAAGGGTGCACGTATGCGACGCAGAGACTCGAAGTCAACTCCACGGAAAAATTTATGATCCTTAATCTCCTCGGCAGAAACTCGCCCAAGTCGGTGCTCGGAATCACAAACAAGGCTAAATCCAAATCAGGAAGGGTTATTTTCAATTTGACATCACGACTCACCTTCGGATCAAGTTCTCTGCTTCAGGTCCTAGTTGTACGTCCTCGGGGAAATATAGAGATTGTCGCCAGTTGACAATCTTTCGGTAGGTATCATGGGCATCTTCCGCACAAAAAGGGGGCCAGCCGACTTGACACTCGAACATGATCGTACCAAGACTCCACCAGTCACAGTCGTGGGAGTAGCCGTGACCGCCGAAGATCTCGGGAGCGATGTAGTCGGGAGTACCAACAGTTGAATAGGCCATAACTCTTCGCGACTTTCGCCAATCATTGATCACACCGCGATTGCTAACAGTCAGATTGATCTGGTCGAGGTTGACAGAATTGCGGTTTGCAGGTCTGCTGGATTTTCCTTGGAGGAGGCCTTGATAATAGGAATTATCGTGGAGTTTGTGGAAACCAGTTGAGAGACCGAAGTCAGTCAACTTGACGTGGCCACCGCGGTCGAGCAGGATATTGTCAGGTTTGATATCACTGTGAGCGTTAGTAAGACTATACTTTCCCGAAAAGAGAGTAAGTCCCCGGATTCTAGAAAGTTTTACCGATGAATAAAGCCTAGCTTATGAACCGCTTCGATTGCCAGAACGATCTCAGCAATGTAGAAACGAGTTATGTCTTCGGAAAAGATCTCGTATTTGATGAGCATGGTCATGAGATCGCCTCCAGGTAAGAATTCCATCAACATATACAAGAAGTCAGGATCTTGGAATGTGGTGTAGAGTTTGACGACCCAAGGGCTGTCGGACTCAGCAAGAATATCTCGTTCCGCGCGGACGTGAGCTAGTTGATCCTTCTTGAACATTTCACTCTTAACCAAGGATTTCATGGCGTAGACCTTGCCATCTTGCTTCTTCTGGACGAGTTTGACTTCACCAAAGGCACCCTTGCCGATGATCTTCAACGTATTATAGTTTTCAGGTCTATCCTTTGTCCGCAAGAAACGTAGGTACTTGCCCTCCTGCTTGCCAGAATTCAGCCAAGTCTGCTCGCGTCTGGATTGAGATTGATTTGGGTCGGCCAACCGCTGCTCCATCTCACTTTGTCTACAAGGAAATAATTAGTTTGACATTCATTTTTCAAGCAGGGAAATAGAGCATTCCCAGTGCATCCAAGAGCTTACCTCAAATTACGATCTCTAGCCCGCTTGACACTGTCTTTGAAAAAATCAGAGGCCATTCTCTCACACTTCTTTTGGTTGTTCTGTGCCATTGAGCCGTATCTGTCGGGATCCCTGGATGGTGCCGTCTGAAATTCGGGCCAATTTTGTTGTTGTGGTATCTGAGAAGGCATAGGTGCACTCAGATAGCTTCCATAGCTACTTGCAGACTGCCCTGACGCACCGGAAGTTCGAGGCCGTTGAGATGGAGAGGGTTGTCGTTGTCCGTATGGGGATTGTCGACCACCTCCTCCAAGGTTCTGGTGGGAGAACTGGTGAACGAGACCGTTCGTTGCATCATTATTGGCGGGAGGCGGTCGTTGCTGGTAGGTAGCCTGCGGGGCTTGAGGAGCTTGCTGGTAATTTGATTGAGGAGGTTGAGCTGGGTAACCAGCGGGGTATGGATTATTCATGGGAGTGAAATACCCAGAGGGGGCGAAGCCAGTAGAGTACGGTTGTGATTGAGGGTTTTGGGCGTATGCCTGCTGAGCTCCTTGTCCCTGAGAGGGAAAGATCGGGTTAGGGAATGTCGAAGGAGTGGTTGGATAGTTTTGTCGAGTGTCCTGGGGGAACTTCTCACCCAAGTTGAGGTAAAGACGGTTGGTGTTATTGTTTTCCATCTTGGGCAGATCGGAGAAGTTCAAGGAGAAGTTCAAGGAGAAGTTCAAGTGAGATAGGATCCTCTTGAAAGTGATTCGAGTCTCGTCCCCCAAACGTCACAACCGCTCTTGATTGCCGTCGTGTGCGCTGGCAGTGGGCGGAGAGAACTCAATGATCGGGGGCAGTTTGATCTGATGATGCAAGGGCGAGATGATAGACGGTGAAAGTTTCTCACAGGCAGAAATACACAATAGACACGCTCTGTGAGTTGTCAATGGTGAAGAGGTCTAGGGGAAATCCGAAGCGAGGAGGTTCCAGAAAAGGCTAGGCAGGGGAGTTCAGGGGAGATGCTAAGGCTCTGTCTGCTCTACAGTACCCAGGTCGACAATATTGTGCCGATATTGTAACGATATAAGTCAGCTTTTCCTTAAAGAGAATGCAAGTGATTGAGACGCTTTCCCCTCCTCCTGTGTCAAAGGATGAGAAATTTTGGAACTCTTTGTGGTCAGTCCAGCGCAAGTCATCTTGTGTTATATACGCAGGGACACGAGGTAAGGCGGTAAGGCGGAGGCGTCTAGAAGCCTTCAAACCTGCATGCAAATGTACCCCTCTGTCAACAGCCTGTTGATTGATCCGGGATTCTTTGACGAGTTGACAGCTGGGAATGCAAGTCCCACAGTCGTCGTGTGGGACGACTCATGTTGTGCTTGGGCGGATAGTAAGGGAGTTATCGTCTCAAGATAGAATTCTTGTATCACTCTTGATCTGTATATAGCATCTGTGCACAGAACCTTCAAGCTTTCAAACATTCAAGCCTAAACATGGAGTACGGCTGCTGCTTTGACTATGTAACGTCGCTCAAAAGATCGTAGCAGCATCATTTAATTACTGATCTTGGAATACCAAATATTATGCAGTGGCTGGTGGTGGCATATTTCGCCAAGAGCTCGGTACACGGAAGAATAAATCCGCCGTGCCCCGACCCTACAGATTTTTTAGAATCGCTAGTGCTGTAGAAGTGCTGTAGACCTCTCGTGCAGGTAGTCTATTCCAAAGCTGCACTGCGGCTTGATCGAATTGCGCTACAGCTTTCATTGTCGTTACATTCTTGTTAACGCTGCTGCTGAGAGTAGAGAAATCTTGGTGGACAATGGCGGACTTGAAGCCGGTAGGAGGAGCAGAAGTACGTGTTGTACAGAGTTCCGCTATCGTTCTTTCACACGTCTAACAGGTGACAGAGTGCTGCTCCTGGTGCAAATCCAGAAGTCAAGCCCGATGCCAAGTCCTCGAAACCTCTCAAGCCCCCAAATCCGATGTGGAAATACATGGGATTAGGAGAAAACTTCCGGCCTAAGCTACCTTCACGAAACTGGCTGATCTTCCTAACAATCACTGGGTCATTCACCGCAGCGGTTGTTTATGACAAGAGGGAAAAGAGGCGCGTTCAGAGGAAATGGGCCAAGCTGGTGGAACATATTGCAAAGGAGCCTCTGGGATCAAAAGCGATGCCCAGGAAACTCACGGTGTTCTTGGAAGGCCCGCCAACGGATGGACTCAGGGTCGCTCAAGACCATTTCAAAGAATATGTGAAGCCGGTCCTAGTTGCGTCCGGCTTGGACTGGGAGTTCATCCAAGGAAGAAAGGAGGGCGATGTGAGGGCAGAGTTGGCAGAGAAGATCCGCAACTCCAGGTTACCGCCTGAACAACAAGCCGAGGATTTTACAGCTGAAGTCCGTAGGAAAAGTGGCATCGTGGAATATGAAGGGATTAAAGGCGATATTGTGATAGGACGTCACACTTGGAAGGAATATGTTCGAGGTCTACATGAAGGCTGGCTGGGACCAACAACAGAACCTCTAACACTAGAACTAGAGAGATCCGAAAACGACATTGCTCAGGAGCAAGAAAAGAAGGATGCAGAACCAATATTAGAGACCCTACCTGGGATCACTATACACTCTACGACAAAAGAAGGGGAAGCAGACGCCCCCAAGACGGACCCTGAACCCACAGCAGACAAAGACAAGCCCAAGAAGCCATCTCAACCAGCTCCCTACATCACGACGTCCAATTACAAAACTGCATCTATACCTCCAGAACTCCCAGCAGAAATACCCTCAATGCCCATATCCTTCCCTCACATCCTCGGATTCCTCAACACACCCACTCGCCTCTATCGCTTTCTTAACCGGAGGGTATTAGCAGACCAAATAGGTCGAGAAACCGCAGCAGCAGTCCTCGCAACCTACCGGCCCTACCAAAACACTTCTGATCCCTCATCCTTCACTCCGGACACGGATTCCGATTCCGCTTCTCCCCAAACGTCCCCTGATTCCGAGTCCATCCCCGTTCAAACAGCAGAACAGCAAACAGCCCTCTTAACGGAAGAGGCAGAATGGCACAAAAATGCCAAGAAGCGTGTGGAAGGCGAGCCCGAACGGACCTGGTTAGAGCCCATAGTACTCGATTCTCGAATAGCTGAGCGCATGCGCAGATTCGAGTTGACGCCTGATGATGAGGCGAGAGCGAAGAAGATCATGGTCAGCGAGGAGGAGATTGAAGGGTGGATTAAAGGTGGGATTAGGAGTTTGGGGAGGAGTGGGTTGAAGGCTTTAGGGTTTGGGAAGGAGAAGAAAGAGGCGGGAACTGATGAGGAGATTTTGGAATAGGTTGATCTTGTATGAGATAGCTGGGTTAGTTTAGGGCTTGTAGGATATCCGCTTGACTATGGTGTGTTCAGAGCATTGTTGTACAGTATGAGCGAATTGCATGGACGGCTGATGTTTTCATGGATAGATCACGAATAAATAATCAATCTCCCCTGCGAAGTCTACCTGTTTTGATGTGGGAAGAGCCGTTTAGGCCGCCACGCAAACTTTTGTCTAGTTATTGTATCCCACCATCAAGTTATGCAAGTTGCATTGTACTTCCTTCGTCTCTCCTATAACGAATTGGAAATGTATACATCTTCGTTGCTTTACTTGACATGTTCCCTACAGATGGCCGTATAATGTCGTGGATGAGAAGGGACTTTTTAATGCTCAGGATGATGATGAAAAGATGGTGGCTTTAGGCCATTTCGCAGCGGCGCTCGACTTGAAAGATCCAGCCTCGCTGCTCTGCCATGTGAGTAAAAGCTCTAAAGCTTGCCGTGCCTCCTCCAAAGTGATACTAGGTAGCTTAATGACTGCGGCTACTTCCTTCTCACAGCGCGATGCTGCTTCCGGAGACAGTAGCTTCCGCACACGAATCGCCGAAAGCGTGCTTTGCACAGAGTCTTGGTGACTTCCGAGATATTCGTCGTTATGCTGTGAGGGCGAAGTAGACTCTGGTAAAAGCTTAAACTCGGACTTGATGATGCCCAATGACTTGGGTGGCAGACTCTCTATGTCGTTTTCCATTGCAAGCCTGAAGCGAACGATCTGTTCGTGGACTTTAGGATTCTCTTTGTCTAGAGCTGCTGCTGCCAGTAGGCACTTGAGAGCGAGAAGATACTTCTCTGATATAGGAATTAGTATGGCTATGAGACGAAATAGGGGTAAGGCTTACTTCTCCGAATGTACACCTCGAATCCTGCAACCTGGGCATCAATGCTCTTTGGACTGAATTGCAATAACGGTGCAAGAAACTTCATCGCATCTGTCATGGGTTCGGTGGTAGCAGCAAGTTTGGCTCCGTAGGGGTCGTCGTCCTTCGTTTTCGCTTCACCATCCCCTTCCTTTGTGGGCTTGTTTGGCTCATGCTTCTTTACGGCAGCCTCACGCTCAGCTTTTTGAGCTTCTTTCCTGGCTTTTTTGGCAGCTTTCTTTCGTTCCACTGCATCGTCACCATCCACATCCCCTGTTCCGTTGGTTCCATTACTCAGAGGCTTATCATGAATCTTAAGGTATGCATCAACAGCCGAAAGAGCTGCGCGAGAGAAGAATGGGTGATCTCTGAGATGATCCTCCCATCTTATCATATCCACATATGCCCGAATTTGGCCTTTCCGCAAAGAGAAGCTATGGAAATCAAATTGGTCTTCTTGCCAAACATCAAAGACGCTATATACCGAGGTAAATCGTTTCAGTGCAAGACCGAGCTTTCCTTGCCTGGCGTAGGATTGTCCATCCTCGGTCAAGAACCACATGCATTGCATATCATGGAGGTCAGCTAACGGTCCTCCCACAGTCTCTACTCGTGTGAACATGCCCATTGTCTTGATGGCTGCCTCGTTCTCGTCATTTCGAAGCTGATATTTCGCAGCTTTGGTATTGATATGTCGATCTCGGGTGTCTAGAGTACGTGCTTGTTCCATAATCTCGGACGCCTTTTGCGTATTGCCATAGTGTTTCCATATCCGTGCTTTAGTGAGATGGAAATCAACACTATTGGGCTCTAACTCAATTGCCTTTTCGATATTCTCCAAAGCTGTGTCCAAGTCTCGGCTAAGGTAGTAATTGTAATGTTGTGCAAGAAAGTAATAGGCGGCAGAAGCACCTTTTGAGGTGTCGCCATTTCGTTTCGGCTCGTCGTTCGCAGCTGACTTGTCGCTATCAATGTATTGCTGAACTAGGACTGGGAGTATATCTTTTTTCGAGGAATCCGAGTAAAGGTGCTTCAGATTTGCAAATGTTGAGGGAACGCCCTTGTCCAACATACGATGTAGATACTTGTCGGCAGCGTCACGGAATTCGTCGCCTACTTACGATTAGCATTCCCCTCTTACAAACGGCTCTATATAATACCTTCTAAAAAGTCTAGTGGTAACCGCCGAGCAGCATCACATCGGGAATATTTCTCAGCGTATTCATCATAAACAGCTTTCAACGCCTTGTGATCTGAAGGATCAATGTTGATAGCATTTACAAGGCCGTCATAATATGTCTTATACTCTGAGTTTCGATCGATGAGAGTACGGTATGCCTTCGCTGCCTCCTCCATTTGGCCAAGCTGCACAAGGTACTGTGCCCGGAGTTCCAAAACGGCCAATCTATCCAGGTTCTGCTTTCCAGCGGTCTCCAGGTGATCCAAAGCCTTCTGAATATCTCCTTGTTCAGCAATCAACGAGTTCTTGTACATGACGGCTTCGGAATTTTCGAAATCTGTTTTTGAAGGTGGGTTCTTCAAGGTTCCTTCGTAGGTTGTCAGAACCCCTTCTGCCTCCGATAGCTCTCCATTCAGGTGTAGAGCAACCGCTAGTGCTGTCCAGTTTTGGCGGATTTGCGATCTTTGGGTCAGCATTTGTCTGCGACTGACAAGATAGCCTTGGTAGTCCCGCATTTGTATTTGAAGTAAGGCCAAATCCCGTTGAATCTGTGACGAATCCGGTTCCAGCTTCAGCGCAAACTTGTATGCCTTTATAGCCTCCTCGAAATTCTTTGCTGCACGGTAGAGCAACCCATAGACATGCCAGCAGACGTGGGACTTCATGTCGCACTGGAGAGCGACCTTCCCAAGCGCAAAAGCTTCTTCGGTCTTTCCTTGCGAGTTCATGATGAGAGCTTTCATCGCCAGTGTATCCCCATGCTTGGGATTCTTTTTTAGAATTTGGTCTGCAGCTTTGATACCTGGACATTTGTGAGCAGACGATTACATATGCATTTGGTGTAGGAACACACCTTTCTTGTACTGTTTATCCTCATAATTACGTACGACAGTACGAAAGAGTGAAGACTCTTTCGAGTTCAGCGGTTGCGGCATGGCTAGTGAAATGAAAATTTCCCAACCCGTATATGGAGAGGAATCGAAGACTACGATATGGATACAGGTATTTCGTTTGTCCGCGTAGGTTTCGAAAAGGCCAGGATTGGCGCAAAGAGTTTGGGTTGGAAGGACGAAGAATCCCGCTGCGCAGTTTTTGAGAGCCCAATAGACCTGCCAGCGGACTGAAGTAGCGGGCCGTGGTAAGGAGATGCCAATTCACTCTATCGAGTCGTGTGCTCAGTTGAGTTGTTCTTCGAGGAATTATTATGTCGAAGCTTTGGTCTTTTTCGAGACCCGCTAGTGCTGCACGGCTACACCTTTCCTCCCATCCCACCTTCACTTGCTTGATTATTTTACTACACTTTCAAGACTGACAACAATGGGGGACATTCAGCTCAAGCACTTCAGACAGAATTACCTCCATAGCTCAAACTCCACAAAGCTCAATACCGTGGATATTTGGATACCTGAGTCGTTTCCAATTGCTCCAGGAGATGGAAAACTTTGGTTAATGTCGGTCTATACCTTCTGCCACGGAATACTCACTGAGCAGGGATAGATACATCCATGGAGGAGCTTGGAGAGATCCGAGTGTTGACTCCGTGAGCTTTGAACCCGCTGTTGAAGAACTCTGGCGGTCATCTTTGAAGCTCTCAATCGCTGGGTTCGCATCCATCAACTACCGTCTTTCACCGTACTCTTCCCATCCCGATGATCCCAGTTCTCCAGACGATCCGTCACGAAATGTACAATATCCTGATCATCTCATAGATGTAGCGGAAGGTCTACTTTATTTGGAGGAACACTATCACATCGACAATCGCTACATCCTTGTTGGACATTCTGCTGGCGGAACAATGGCTTTCGAACTACACAACTGGTATATGCCTCGCACAATACTTCCCGTGCCAGCTGTTGTGCTTGGCGTTTCTGGAATATACAATTTCGAGGCTTTCGTTGAGAATCACAGCGAAATACCTGCCTATAGAGAGCTCATGGAAAATGCCTTTCCTGACAAGCGTTTATGGGAGAGGGCTTCTCCATACAAGAATCGTCTACCGAACTACGCAGCCTGGGAGCAGGCAAAAGCTATTATAATAGCTCATTCTAGTCAAGACGAGCTAGTCGAGAAAGCGCAGCCAGCGTACATGTTGGAGCGTGCTCGAATGGCTCCACATTGCAAGGACAAAGTCCATTTCCTGGAGGCCACTGGGGCTCATGATGAGATTTGGGCGAGTGGGTACATATTAGCTGGTTTGATCATCAAGTCCGTTGAAATCTTACTGTCAAGATCAAAATAATACAGAGCGAGAAGTTTAAATCTTCAATGGGGCTTAAGACCGAATTGTCTTTCGTATTCCTATAGCGTCCGAACAGTTCATAGATCAGGACCTGAATAATCAACAATAGATTTGAGAATGCAGATTCAACGGCGTCAAAGAGAAGAGAGTACGGAATTAATGTGTTACGCAGTGTCTTTTTGGACTTGCCAACAAGCTTCCGATTTACGGCGACAACTATGGAGCGAGCAGAAGTAGCCTTAGGTAGTCTTTCACGATGAGTTTGGAGTTGAATGTTCTTTTCTTCTATAGTCATACACTATCAGTCCTTGGCAGCCGATCTTAATCTTACACCCCATTATCCGCCTACCAAGTATTTTATATTTCAAAAACTCCAATAAATGCGTGTTTCCCAGGATATCAAACCCGTAGCTCATCGTCAGTTGTCTTCGGCCCCCGTCTGCCATCATTACTTCTCTCTGTCTTTTCTCCATTCATTCATCGCTTCCTCCCACTCTCGAAAGTCCCCTCCGCACCTCTCACCAACCAATCCCCAACTCCTGGCTCGTATAATTCTCTCTACACTCCTCTCTTGTCTCACAACGGCAGCCAGGATCTCCGTCCTCGCCTCCCTGGGAAAGAATCTCGCCGAATAAGGATCTAGCCTCTCATTTACAATCCGGTCTCTATCCTTTTCGCTCTCCACCTCTCTCAGCACTGACTCAGGATCATCCGGATCTGGAGAAGTTGCCACTGAAGCACAATAGTTCAAAACGTCCGAGCGAACCTGCCATGACGGGAAAAGGACTTGATCTTTGAAGGCCCGGCATGAGGATGGCTCTATTTGTCTCGAATTTGGGGGACGGGGTGCGCGGACAGATGTCGAAGAGGGGTCGAAGCCTTGACCTGCGGGGGTGTAAAGGGCATTGAGGTTCTGCGTTATGGAATCGTCGATCGAAGCTCTAGATATTCGTAGGAAATCTATCGCAATTTATTAGATACCGTAGACAACCCCTAAGAGATCTGAGATGACTGACCTCGTAACGCAACCGTAGAGAAGCAGAATTGGGGCGTGAGCGTAGGTTGTTGTGAAGGGTGGGTCATAATGTCCTTCTGGACTCGAACTTGCTTTGTAGCCTCGGAAGGCTTGGACCAGAAAATGTTCGCCAGTATGAAGATTGGTCGATATCAGATTGGACGGTGTGAGTTGTCCAAGCTATATGAGTAATTAGAGGCTTCGATTTGATAATTTGTATTGACCCCCAATGTGCCCCCCACGAGGCCTCTCCGTTAGCTTATCGGAATGACGCTCATAAACAGCTCGCTGCCCCCTTCAGATTTTCGTAGATGCTGCTGTCTTTAATCCCTCATCATGAGCTATAAATGTCGAATACTCATACAGATGTGCTCCTGGTGAGTTATTTGTTTCCATTTGTGGATTTCGACTTAGTCATGATCATTATTACTGTAGCAAGTGCTGCGGTTGGGTTCACATCTAGCCGGCGCTTTTTACGACGGCCGTTTCTATCACCAATAACATATTGAGTTCATGCTGATTTAAAACAGGCGGGAGCCTTCGCTGCCTTTACTGTCGATCTCTTAGTATACCCTTTGGATACTTTGAAGACAAGGGTTCAAAGTCCGAATTATAAAAAGATCTATTATGATGCGTCGAAAAATGCCGTGAATCGAAGAGTTCTCTTTAGGGGTTTATATCAGGGACTTGGAAGTGTTGTATTGATTACAATTCCCTCATGTGAGTGTTCTTCTCTTGTTGCATCCCATGATTCTGACAACCAAAAAGCAGGGGCATTCTTCACAACCTATGAGTCGGTCAAGTCTCTACTCACTCAGGCCAATCCCACGCTTGCAGGTTCATCGTCACCTCTGATACCCCGGCCTTTTCTGCACAGCGCGGCCTCAGCCACAGCTGAATTGGTATCATGTTTCATTCTTACGCCCGCTGAAGTATTAAAACAGAACGCCCAGATGATCCGAAGACCGGAAGCGGGGTCAGCAAACAACTCTTCTACCGTCTATTATTCATCGGTGACTTTGCAAGCACTGAGGAAATTCAAACATCCGTCCCAGATGTGGAGGGGATACTCTGTTCTGGCCGCACGCAACCTACCCTTCACTGCAATGCAATTCCCCATGTTTGAATACTTGAAGACAAGGATCAAGGGTTACAGGAAGAAGAATAAATCCTTCACAGGCAGCTTGACGGAGGCTGGACTAACAACAGCGGTCAGTGCTGGCAGTGCTGGGAGTATTGCCGCAATAATCACCACTCCAGTCGATGTTGTGAAGACGCGGATCATGCTTTCAGCTGCCGGAGAGGATTCCGAAGTTCAGACAAGGAAGGGAGTGGAGAAAGCTAGAAATCAGGGACAGTCGCTCCAGAAGCTAGCCAGCGAAAAGGGTGTTACGAAGAAAAGCAGCTTCACTGTCGGCCGAGAAATCATGGCAGAATCCGGAATCAAAGGCCTTTTTCGAGGTGGGACTCTAAGGGCGTTGTGGACGGCATTTGGAAGCGGACTTTACCTAGGCGTATACGAAAGTGGCCGGACATTTCTGAGCGATCAACGTGTTGAGGACTGATGATGAAATGCATTCAGACGGATTGAGAGGATCGAGGCCAGTCGGGTGTCTCGAACAATTAGGAAGTATGCGTTGTCACCACTTGGACCATCATTTCGTGAGAGCTGTGCTATCGTCGAATTCCAGCACGTGTAATTTCAAGGCCCTTCATCCTGTCGATTGCTCTCAAGGTCCAAAGAACCACATATCTCACCGACCTCGGAGCCTTGGACTTGGAAATCATCATTCAAAAATCGAGCAGAGCCATGGGCGAACGACGGCAGTATCGGTAGGGATTGGTGGCTTCGCATGATAGCGAAATCAATTGGATGTGATCGTTCCATACTGTACACCATGAAGTGCAGCCGCCTTGGTATGAAAGCGAGCGGTGAGGCACGTATCCGGAACGGCATGCGTTACTCAACTTCCGAAGATGGATATAGTTTTCTGGTCTTCAAATCCATGGAGTCTCCTCCAATGCACCTGTCGCAGGAGGCCACGATGGTTTCTGTTTAGAAGGCCCTGACAACTCAAGATTTTGAGCGATTGGGAAGTGAAACCGATCTTTGAGTTGACGAAAAAGCAAACTTTGGAGCCGAGCCAGAGTCGGACAATGGGCGATTCTCTTATCTCCTTCAGCTCTCAGCGGCCCGAAACAATGGTGTCTTGATGACTGGTACCGACCTTTGTGCATGGCCGTGGCCCCGGTGGCCCCACATTTTCGAGGCCCCCTTCAGTCAAGATTTCCTACCACCACCCCCGTTGTCCTAGGACAGGCCTATAGCAAACTATGCGGTGAACATGCACGCATATCTGGGCTTCGTGTCTGGGTTTCGGTTTAGGTGAAAGAAATCAACCTCTTGGGTGGAAAGAGCCTTTTGAACCCAAAAACAATGTCGTCTCTTTCCCGATGTCGCCATCGATAACGCCATCCCTTACAACAAATTGCACAACGGCCCCTATTCACTTTGCCTGACTCGAATCCTAAGCTATGGCGTCTTCAATTTACCGGAATCTCTTTTGTGCGACGTGAGTGCTATATTTTCCCCAACAATCTTTTTCGATCTTCTTGTTAAGATCTGGTGCTTTATCCTGTCCAGCCTTCAAGGGAATCTTTCTCGAACAAGACTACTTTCTACCTCCTTGGTCAAGTCACGTCTTCCATCTCGGCCAGCTATGGCTGTAACCACTGCTCCTTTGGATGCTGAGTCTGTCATCTCAACTCAAAGTCCCACCAAGCAGAGCACTCTCACTGTTCAGTTGTCTCCCCCGAGCCCTGAAGCAGGCTATGAGAATCTTCTTGTCGTTTCCCCCTACGATGAGTTGCCCCATCTCTTGGATTTGCATACCCTGGACACTGCAAACCAACTACTTGCCCGAGCTCTCGTCGGTCTCCAATGCCTAAGAGAAGATTACGCCACTGCTCCGTACATTGAGATCTTCAACTGGTCTGAGGTTGTTCGATCTGTCAAAGAACTGGCTGCAGCTTCCAAGTTCAACTGGAAGGAACAGGGCTTCTACATCGTCGTCTTCCGATCTCAAATCCCACCAACCACTACGTATGCTGATCTTGGGGTCCTTGATAAAGCTGCCCATGCAGAGGCAACCGAGAGTGGAGGATTCCTCAAGTAGGACAATCTTAACGTGCTCTAACACAACATACTAATCACTGCTTCAGGTATTGGTTTGGATCCCCTGACAAGCATGGTCGGAACTTGGCAACCTGCGTTTGGCGAAACCAGCACGATGCTCGGATTGGAAGTGTTGGAGAGGCTCATCGACGTGCTGCTGGTGCTACGAGATTCCTGTATGAAGCCCTTCAACCTCACCGCTCCTGCCTTCAGGAGGAGACTGACACACATCCAGTTACACGGAATGGAGAATCGAGCGCTTGAAGCTCCTAATCAAAAATGATGCCTCGGACTTTGAGATCACTAACTGGATCGACTGAGGATGGGTCTGCAACTCAAATTCGGATCTGTAGTGGCGAAACGGGAGTTATGATGTCTTACTTTGCATTTGGCGGTATGGAGTTCCTTTGGTGGAATACATGGAGTAGATGGAGTTAGAGAAAAGACTGCTTCGCTAGATTGCCAACCTAGATTTTAAAATACCCAATAGAAGAGCTTCATTGCTCAAGTTCAGAAGAGACTCGGGAACAGCCCACATCCATGTGACGCAATCATCGAGTAGCTGAAAAGTAGTGTTTTAATTTGGTGCAGTATAACTGACGGCGGGGTAATTTATGAACTTGGGAGTTCCCGGCTGCCGTAGGCTCACACACAAACCAATCTCGAAAAGTTCACGGCTTTGCGACAACACTCAAGACCGCACAACCTTGTGACAATCACTTCGAGTCCTTCTGAAAGATATACAAATCACTTGTCCCTAACTGCCCAGCATGGCGGACGCGACTTTAAAAGAAGTTCCCCTGAACTCTGTGCAGATCGAGGCGTTGGTACGAAAACCCCCATCGCAGCAGAAATTTGAGGCTGACCTTTTTCGTAGGTTGTTATGAAGATTGTGAAAGCATGCGCTTCTGCTTTCCCGACAACTGCAACAGGATCAATCGTTGGCATGGATGTGAACGGAACCCTCCAAATCACCAACTCCTTCCCATTCCCAGCTCCAGATATTGCAGCCTCCGATTCCCACCCAAACGATCATATGGCCGCTTCGAACATTGCTGCGGCAGCTCCTCGGTCAAAGGCGAATGCCAGCTACCAAAATGAGATGATAAAGTACCTGCGAGAGGTTAACGTGGATGCGAACAACGTTGGATGGTACACAAGCGCGAATATGGGCAACTTTATCAATACCAGCTTGATCGAGAACCAGCACTATTACCAAAAGGAGATTAACGAGAGGACAGTTGCTTTGGTTCATGATGTCAGCAGAAGTTCCCAGGGTGCTCTGAGTCTGCGTGCCTTCAGATTGTCTCCAACCTTTATGGCCGCCTACAAAGAGAGCAAGTTCACAACAGAGAAGTAAGTAGCAGGAAGGAGACTTTGACATCCCATATTGACGAATTACAGCATGCAAAAGACGAAGCTCACGTATAAGGATATCTTGGTAGAATTGCCAATTATTGTTCACAATTCCCACCTCCTTACCTCGTTCTTACACCAACTTCCCACCGCTCCCGCTAAGACAGAACTCGACTTCCCTGCCAGTCTTGCGGATCTCAACAAAGAAGCACCTCAAATCCCTCTATATCCTAACCTCGACTCCCTTGATCTCTCTATCGATCCATACCTTGAGAAGACTGCAGACATGCTTTTAGACAGTATCGAGAGCCATTACACCGAACTAAACAACTTCCAATACTTCCAAAGGCAGTTGGCTCGCGAACAAACAAAGGTTACGGCATGGAAGACGAAGCGTGCCGCTGAAAATGCTCAACGAGCTACACAAAAACTGGCCCCTCTACCCGAGGATGAGTGGGAGAGATTGTTCAAGCTTCCTACGGAGCCAAGCAGATTGGAGAGTATGCTGAATGCTAAGCAGGTGGATCAATACTCGAGACAAGTTGATGGATTTACTGCCAGCATAACTGGAAAGATGTTCGCTGTGAAGAGCAATCTTTTGCCTGACTCGCCATAGACTGTATTAGCGGAGGGGAAGTCGTTAGGATAGCTATACTAGAAGGCTGCTGTTCTCGGAAAGATCATAGGGATATTTGAGAGCTTGGCATGGCAGCATGGAGTGGCGTTCAGGCATGTATGTCGCTAGGCAAGATCACTCTGATCAAAAGCAAGAATAGAGATTGAGCGTTTATGAGCACTTGGCGTAGGAGATGACTTGAGATGTAAGAAGTATACGCTAGTTATCTGACTGGTCCTTCAATGTCAGAGGCCAGCCGTCTGATACTGTGGCTTTTGGAACGATTCAGCTGCGGCGTACCATAGCCAACATTTGAAACTGTTCTTAAGTCCAAAATGCAACTGTTATTCCATGAGCCAATGACTTCTCGTTGTCAGATTTCAGGCACAGCCTCAGATACTTTTCAACCTCCAAGGGCCGGGATTTAACCGAAGACTTAGCGCATCGAAAAGACTTCTCTGCCCCTCCACATGCTTAGAATCTTACAAGCCCCAGATCTGACAATAATATCACAATTGGACAATCAGAGTAAGCTCCACCCCTTTCCTGGAACTTCTAAGCGCTCAACCTTATAAATTGAAACTAATGTCCTCTATCCTGTAGAGTATTCATCCTCCTGAAAATATTTCACGAACTCTACATCCCAACTCTACATCCCACGCCTCCCTTCTACACCGCAATCATGTCTGCACCAGCTTCTAAATTCAAGGTCGCAGATCTTTCTCTTGCTGCCTTTGGCCGCAAGGAGATTGAGCTCGCCGAGAATGAAATGCCTGGTTTGATGGCCACTCGCGAGAAATATAATGCCGATCAACCTCTCAAGGGAGCTCGCATTGCTGGATGTCTTCATATGACCATTCAAACCGCAGTCCTCATTGAGACTCTTACACATCTTGGTGCTGAGGTTACCTGGTCATCTTGCAACATATTCTCCACTCAAGACCACGCCGCTGCCGCCATTGCTGCTGCTGGTAAGTGGAAACGCACCTAAACTCATTTTGGTCGGAAATGGAGCTGACAATCTTACAGGTGTTCCCGTCTTCGCATGGAAAGGTGAGACCGAGGAGGAATACGAATGGTGCTTGGAGCAACAGCTTGTTGCGTTCAAGGATGGCAAGAGCTTGAACTTGATTCTCGATGACGGCGGAGATCTCACCGCTCTTGTCCACAAGAAATACCCTGAGATGCTTAAAGGTTGCTACGGTGTCTCCGAGGAGACCACTACTGGTGTCCATCACTTGTACAGAATGCTGAAGAGCAAGAGTCTTCTTGTCCCAGCGATCAACGTCAACGACTCTGTCACCAAGTCCAAGTTCGACAACCTGTACGGTTGCCGTGAGTCTTTGATTGATGGTATCAAGCGTGCTACCGACGTCATGATTGCCGGCAAGGTTGCTGTTGTTGCTGGTTTCGGTGATGTGGGCAAGGGCTGTGCCATGGCTCTTCATGGAATGGGAGCTCGTGTCATCGTTACTGAGGTTGATCCTATCAATGCCCTCCAAGCTGCTGTCTCAGGATACCAAGTCCTTCCCATGGAGAAGGCTTGTGAGCAAGGACAAATCTTCGTCACTACCACTGGATGCCGAGATATCTTGGTTGGCGAGCACTTCGAGAAGATGCCCAATGATGCTATTGTCTGCAGTAAGTCACTTATGAAATTATTAGATTTATTTTCGACCAATTGCTTACATGGATAGACATTGGTCACTTCGACATTGAGATCGATGTTGCGTGGTTGAAGGCTAACGCCAAGAGCGTGCAAAATATTAAGCCTCAAGTGGACCGCTTCCTGATGAAGAGCGGCCGCCACATAATTCTCCTCGCCGAGGGTCGTCTCGTCAATTTGGGATGTGCTACTGGGCATTCCTCATTCGTTATGTCCTGCTCATTTACCAACCAAGTCCTTGCCCAAATCATGTTGTACAAGAGCGAGGATGAAGCATTCGGCAAGAAATACATCGAGTTCGGCAAAACCCAAAAGCTCGCAGTCGGTGTCTATGTCCTGCCTAAGATTTTGGACGAGGAAGTTGCCAGACTCCACTTGGCGCATGTCAACGCTGAGTTGTCCAAATTGACCTCTGTCCAAGCTGAGTACCTTGGTCTTGAGGTTGAGGGCCCATATAAGAGCGAACTGTAAGCTTCCCTTAGGCTTGGAGTACAATATGACTAACATCTCGTAGGTACCGCTACTAGAGTTCTTTCCGCTCATATGTCGAAGATTTCCTTTGTTCTGGGGCCGAAACTTTCAACACGCACAATAACGGCATGATATTAGGAAAGCATTTGTCTTCAACGGCATATACCAGGGTTTCCGGGAAAAGTTTTCAACAATGGGGTTTACATGAGCGAATGGCGTTACTACTTGCCTCTTCAACCACGGTCAAGTAGAGGTCTGTCTTTGATTTAGACACAAGAACAGATTCTGTTCTATAGCAATCTAACCACTGCTGCGGCAGAGCATTGCAACTATAAATCCTGAGATATTTGCACTGCATGCGTGTGCTTCGTATCACGATTATCTTCAAGTGAAGCATAGCACCTGGTGGCACATTTATGTTCTCTTTGCCCCTCCTTGTAGCACTGAAAACATCTAGTGGCACCCCTAGCTTCTGTCTATCGATTCGCAGCCATGCATGGTCTCTGGGCGATTAGAGCCGGGGTTTATTATCAATTAATATTCCTGCTCGGATAAGTGGGCTGAAGGAAATAGTGCTACCTCAATTGGTTCCAGCGAGCTGTAATCAGCCTTCCCCTTCAGTCTACCTCATTCATCAGCTGCAGACTACAATTAACCATGAGGAATAACCATGTCCTCTTCCTACTTCAGAACACTTTCGGTCCAAAGGAAGGCCGTGAAACCTTCTTCCGTCGCCTTTTCTTTCTCACAATGCCTTCACTTACTTTCGCGACAATGCTCTTTCCCCGGCCAAGCATTCAGCGCCCTGAAAACATCACCGATACTGAAGGCATACCGTCTCTTTCTAATCGTCACCCTTAGGCAGTAGTGTTGTATCATTTGTGATGGCGGTGAGTACGTTTTTTTGCTGACAAGATCCTGAGCCCATTGGGCGCGTTTATCCAGGAGTACGCAGCAACCTCAGTTCCAGAAGCGCGGTTTGTCCTTTTTTAACGAGGCATTGACTTTCTCGAGCATATTTCTGACGCCACCATCATCCTTGAGAAACAGTTGAACCGTCCTCGGCAACAGGTAGGCACTTTAGGCAGTACAAATAACTCAATTTCTAGTCCTCTCTCACACTTCAAGAGGTTCTCTATATAGTCAGAGTACGTCCATAGCATCAATAAAATCGGGGATATGTCTTCTACGAGACCATCAACAGCAAGGTTCCATATACGCCATATCTCTCAGCACGATCCTTGGAGATGTCTTACTTAATCAATTATGGCTTCTTACTTATACCGAGCGGGAAGATTCGCCACGAAACTGATGAATTTGGGCATGAATCGACAGAATATCAGATCAGAGAAAGAATTGGGGATTTTGGTCATGGAGGAGTATACAATGTTGCGTTCAAGCTGGTAAGGTTTGTGACTGTGGTTGTTTGGGCGGAGAAATGGGGAGATTTTCAGCGCGCCTTTTTGGATGCTGGTCATGTCTAAGCACTTGCTACTTTGATCATCGGGTGCAATGTGTCATATCCAGAATGAGCTATTGAATAGTAAAAATCCCTGGCCGAGACAAAGGGCTTGTTGTAGTGGCTTCTTTGAGGTTCGGTCATATATGCTACCCCGAAATCAAAAACGAGAAAACGAAGTCACACGGATTGTCAGCGGGCCAAATCTCACGCAAAGATGAGATTGTCCAACAATTGTTTTTGGGATTCTACACAATCTACTCTATATATGAAAGTTTATGACGTCCGTACTCCCCATGATTGTGAAGCCTTACTGTAGGCCTCCCCTCCTTCCAATGGACTTAATCCAAGCACGAGGGAGATAAATCTTCCTTCTTTTCAGACGGATCGGCTTCTCATCATCATAATCATCAGAATCAATCACCGGACACTGGAGTTGCCCCTCAATTTCCCTCAGGGCCAGCTCCAGACCGCCCAATTCACGGTCCTCAAGTACGTCCTTGAATTTCTCCGTCGTAAAAGAGGCTACACCAACAGAGGTAGCTCCACTTTTCGATACATTCAACAAACTTTTATCATTGATATCCTTCTTCTGTAAATCCTCCCAGAAGCTTTCCAGGAACATTTTTTGTACAAAGGTCATTGGTATGGTCCAGATATTCGTCAGACCCAGAAGTGATAGATCTCTCAATCCAGGCTCAGGCCACTCCATAACACATAATCCATGTAAGCTATCAATCCGAGCGTTGATAGCCGTTACAAACCCTCCAAACACATTTGTTTCCCATTGCCGGCCACTTTCCGCATCAAGGCAATCATACATGTACACCTCATTGCCCATGCTAGTTTCTTCTGGCGAACAAGCAATCTCAAAGGCATGCGCGAATTCATGAATGAGATTCGTGGCAAAGAAGAACTGGAACCGTAGTGCTTGAGCGGGGTCAGCATACTTCAGGCGGCAGAGTTTCTGTGCTTGGATGTAGAAGTCTGGGTGCATCGATATGATGGTGGATTGGAGTCTAGTAGTTCGCTTTTCAGTTGAGATGGAGCATGATGAATGGTTGCAAGGCACCATCTTAGCGGTGGCGAAATACTTGTTGGCGTGTTCGGGGGAGCTGGTGATTCTGGCGTCGAGGAACTGGAATGTTATGGTGCCGGCCATTGCACTTATATGTTCCTTGAGATCATGGATCGACTTCGCAGTGACTGGGACATCTTCCCTGATGCGATAACATGGCTTTTGCTTGCGGAAAGAGGTGTCGAAGCAGTACTGCCGGCTACCTTTCCATGCAGTCTGGAAGTGCTGTAGACATTGCGAAGTGCTCAAGAGCTTGGTAGCCAACAGAAATGCAGGCTTGAGGACCTCGTAGACCTGATGTGGGCAATCGGTCCAATGCTTCTCCTCGAAGATTTGGTGCACATCTCCCCTGAGAGAGCATACGGCATTTAGATCGGCGGTCTGCAAAGCCCCTTTCTTGATCACTTCATCAGGCTTGAAGCCGAGATCGTCTCGCTTTCGTTTTAGTCCAGAGGGACCTCGGCGCTCCGTTCCTGCTCTGAATTGAGCCATGGAGTCATAATGGCACTTTGATTCTGTCGACATGCTGAACATGTACGCTTTGGGAATCATAACTCGCATTGATGATTTTTGTTGCGAGGCGTGAAGGGAAGTCTTGGCCATGAAGTAACAAAGAGGGTCAAAGACAGTTGGTTTAGCTGATGAAGAGCTAGTTGGAATTGAGACCTGGCTTGTCTTCGAGGATGAGGTTTTTGACGGGGTGCCGCTTGGAGTTAAAGTAGGCATTGGCATCGATGATGAAATATCGCAAAAAGACTTAGATGCTTCGCTCCCTGACTCGTCGAATTTTTCAAGGGACTTGCTCTCGATGTTGTGAGCATCATCAAGTTCCTGGGCACTCTTGATCTTTTCTGGGTGCTCTGATGCCAATATCGAGACTCCATCATCAAGATATCCAGAAGTCCCAGTCTCTTTATCTCTTAGAATCGTCGCCTCAGAGGAACCTGTCAGGTCAGTTTCCTCTGGAGTCTGCAACTCAGAGCCATGACCTAGACAGTCGATGGATGGCGTATCTTCAATTGGCAGCTGGGAAGGACGTACGAGGTCCTCATTGCTCTTACTATTCTGAACAGCTACATCCTCGTCATCTAAGTTCGATTCGAAGTCGACTCCAGTTGATGGTAGTAATGCGGACCTTCTCTCCATGTTCCTATTCCAATCCTTAACATTCGCATGGGCGATCTGCCTCTTTGCGTAGCCTTGACTTGGAACGCCAAAAGTGAAACCACCTTCGGGAATTTGAGCAGGTCGTAATCTGAATTCAGTTTGAGGCCTCTCCATTCCAACGAGCAATGTTAAAGCAAAATGTTGTAGCAATTACAATGATTCCAATAATTTGGAGCTGAGCACTTGTCTTGACCAAAAGTCATCGAGTTAGGACTTTATTGCGGGGACAAATGAGAGCGCCGGGTTTATATTTCAAGTCTCGCGAAACTTTAGACAAATTATACTCGCTCGCTAAAGTGAATTCCGAAACCGTCTCACTGTGGTTATTCTCTTTGTCTGAGAATAGTATATTTCCCTCAAATAATGTGAGGCGCCACTGTTCACTTGCTCGTCGGGCAAATAAGATATTCACTTTTCATTTGCAGGTTGAGTGAAGTTGGGATATGACTTGGAAAGGATTTGCGGATGCTACGACTGTAAGAAAACCGTCAAGTCGTGAGTCATACGCCAAGGTTGTATACCTTAGCCAACCCTGAGTCTAGATTGATTTAAAGTGAAAATCATATCAGAGACACTCGAGGCACACAATGACAAGCCTGGATCATTCACTTCGTTTGAGAAGTTGAATCTTGAAACCTGCTCTGAAAACAAAGTCGAATCGGTTAAACATTCGAGCAATCAGAACAGCCCTTACTCACTTACAACTTGGAACCGCTCCTGACTCATGGAATTCCTTTTGAATAAAGGCTGTGGACTTCGACCTAATAGTAATCCGTTCAAGTAGCAACAAGCATTCAAAGCGTCTCATACCATTCTACAAGAAGAGTGTGTCGACTTTCGATTGGTGCCGGGCACTGACCCCAAGCATGCTCTCTAGGGCGAACTGCAAGCTTGCATATCTATGGCCAGAACATCTAGAAAACAACATAGAAATCGAGATCTCAAACGACTAAATTCAAATTCGTACATCTCGCAGTCCTTCGAGTCTAAACACAAGACCTTGCAACATCCGAGACAATGTCTGATTCTCGCCTACACAACTCCAAATACTGTGCCCAAAATGTTCCCCAACGCCACTGATGCACATTTCTAGCACATGGGGATCTTACAATCCATCTCTAACGTTTCGTATACCCATCTATAAGTTTTCTTTGTTCCGCAACCTGTCAACCTCTCTTGCCAACTCCTCTCTCAAGTCCCTCGTCAAGACAACAGCTTCATCGTCATCAAGCTCACTCCTCTGACCCCTGCCAAACATAGTAAATGATCGATTTCGGAGTTCGGGCGTCAGTCCCGGTCGAGGTATGATATGGAAATGGACATGAGGCACGACTTGTGCTGCCGCTGCTCCATTGTTCTGCACGATGTTCCACTGCAAAAGTCAGCAAATCCTTGATCCAAAATCCTCGATATAGGTCGCAGTGTAACAATCCAAAACTTACATCCCAAACCCCCGTAACACTTGCTAGCACCCTACTCAATCTCGGCAACCAAAGCCCCAAATCTCTACTCTCCTCCTCACTAACATCGCTGATCTTCTCACGGTGCCGTCTAGTCGTAACAAGCAAGTGACCCGGACTCAGCGGCATAATGTCCAAGAATGCCATGCAGAGAGGCGTGCTAAGGACTATGAAGGCAGATGGCAATACGTGCTCGTGATTTCCGTCATTCGCAGAACGACTCCCAGCTGATGTGGGGTTCATAGCGGGATAAGCCTCTGATATGGCGCAGAAAGGGCATGGAGACTCGGAAGAAGACATTATTGTGGTGGCAGGAAATTGGCGCACCTCTGAAGGGCAGATAGGGTTCGTTATGGCGTGGAGCGCATTGTGAGTGATGAGGTTATTGAGGGTTGAAGTTCCCCGGATCCTTTCATCACCTTAGCGAGCCGAGGTGGAAAGCGATTCCTTGGCTTTCCTTGGAAGCGAATTCGAGAGATCTACGACATTCTGGTGATTCGAGATCGTGTTTTGACTAGCAAAGGCTGAAGCCACCGATATAGTTCTTGTGTAATTGAGAATTTGGAAACCGCCTGGCTTCAGCCACAGGTTAATTCGGCACAATAGACCTTGCTCAGATACTGATGCTGGCAACAGCGTTCAAATACCGAACGCCGCGAGTTAAACATTGATTAGTATCATAATGATTATGCCATCTGCTGAGTGCATGAATAAAGACTGATGCAAATACATATGTTGAAGACTCATGAACGCCGGGGGTATACCAATCCTCCTGCCAAAACAATGCATCATGAGCTCCTTAGAGCTGATCAAGAGTTCTTCCCACTCAAAGGAAACACACCCCAGGAACAGTCAAACTCTCTATGCGATCAGCCATGGATGAACGCCGTAAGAACATCGCCTTCTTTCCAGTCCTGGTCAAACAAAGACAGTTCCTCCTTGAGCAATCGGCCGCGATAGTAAAATTGAACGTGTTTGGGTGGTGCGAGTCCTCCCAACTCATTGAACTTCCGCAAGAGCTGTCGAACAGCGTCTTTCTTCCCAGCCGTAATAATCAGATCACGGTTTCCTGCATCGCTCCTTCTGGCCTTCACTTGGATTTCTGTGTTCTCAGGATCAGCGATCCCTTTCCCTTTCTCCTCTCTTCGTCTACGGATTTCCTCCTCGTCCTCTTCTTCTTCATCTTCGGCATTGTCTCCAGCCTCGCCCTTCAAACAGTCATCGTCTCCCATTTTAGGATCGTCGGCAACCAAATTAGTAGGGCTATAACATTTGTGGTCAGTAATCGCTCCCTCCAGTGAGTGATCGAGATACTTACTCGCAAACAACATATTGAGGGAGAGCATAGAACGCCCCCGAAACATCATAGACACCTTTATCCAAAGTCGAATGCGGAAGAGTGATTGATGCAGCATTCAAAATCACCTCCGCAGTTTTAAGCCCACCATCATGATCTGCAGCATCACCACCCTGCCAGATCACTTCCAGCGCCGTTCTGATTGTTTGCCAAACTTCTGGCCGTCCGGTTACTCGTGTGAAGAAGAAGTCATCTCGTTCCTGGGCGATCTGACTACGAGTCCAAGTCCTATCTTTGCTTTGCCAGATAAGGGGTTTAAGATGCTTGTTGGGTTTAACAGCTGCAGCATTGTCTGGCCTGTGTTGGGCGGATTGGGATTGTACGGGGCCAGTACTTCGTGCAGTCGAGGGCCGAGCATTGCCTGAATTCTGTCAATTTCAAAATTAGCTGTCGCTCGAAAGATATGGAAGGTTGGAGGAAGGCAGGGTGCATGAGTTCTAGTCCCAAACATACCCTCGACAGGGCATTTAGAGGTTGTTTCATGGATGCGTCCCTCCCCGAAGGATTACGTACTGGAACTGGCTGCGAAGATATTATTTGGTTACGAGAGGACGCATTGCCATGAGGATCGTTGTAGAGAGCGCGAGTTTCTGAGGAAACGCAGCAGCCCTATGATTCGTAAGCTTCTTTTCACTTATAGAGGCAGATATGGAGCAGATATTGTGCTACATACCATGGTTGGTCACCCGCTGCTCAAAGTGCCTTTGTGCGCGCACGATTGAGAGTTCGATGTTGTTGAATGAGGGCCCCCTCTTCGTGCACAAGACCAAATTGGGGGGGTTGACGTTGTGCCAGTGATGTTATACTTATCGTAACCAAAAAGATGAATCACAGAAAAGATGAGTGACTGAAGGATAGTATCAGCAGAGTCATATGAACGAATGTTGAAGCGCTAAGAAGTCATTGTGATTTGAATTATTAGAAAGAGGAGAAAGTCAAGTCGATTACTGAAATTGTCATGCAACCACCCTCTGCAGGAAGCATGCGCCACCTTGCGGCAAGGGCTGCCGAAACCGCTGGAGGCATTTCTGACTTTACATTTGAATTCTTTGTTGTTAACATCTTTATCATCGGGGAGTTCTGTGGTTTCGAGGATGATCTATCCGTTAGACTTCATACTCCTACTGTAGAAATTCTTTATCGCTGTTGGCGTGTGCCAATTCTCGAGCTCCGACAGACATTCTAGATGCGGCATGTTCCGTCTATGGCATGGGATGTTTGAATATGACGCATGATGTTACCCAAGTTCAATAATGCACTCGCATGTCTAAAGTCCTGTCTGCGAAGGTAGCTACCTATCACTGCCGCTTTCTAGGAGAGCTAGAGATGCAAATAGCCCATAGTTAACGATTGATTATGTATTACATGACCTTGACTAAGTAAGATCCCTAGAGGAAGAGTTTTAATTAATTTTTGAATGGTAGTAAAAAGGATGAGACCCTAAATTAAATCTACTCAAACTTAAAGTGAATTAAATCACAGTGTAAGGCGGCCAAAAGATAATGATCAATGTCAGACTTTCTTCGCCTGATTGTCTATTTAAAAAGCACAGACCTTGGAAATATCTCAGCCTCGCCTTCACGATTTCTTTCCGTCTCTGATCAACCTCCCATCACAACTCTCTACCACCATCACTCACCTCACAAACGCAAACAACCCCAACTCTTACAAAATGTCATCCCGTGAAGCGTACCAAATCCCTACCAGCGCTCCCACTCCTGGCCGCAACGCTTTCGGAGACAACGCCTCCTTCAACGAAGGTCCAGCTATTATCTACTTGTGTGGCGATTGTAACTCCAAGAATCCACTGAAGAAGGGCGATCCGGTTCGTTGCAAAGAGTGTGGCCATCGTGTTCTGTATAAAGAGCGTACGAAGAGGTAGGTTTGGCACTATTTGAATGGGAGATAATGTGCTAATGAGGGGTAGAATGGTACAATTTGAGGCGAGGTGATGGATGGACAGGTGGTAGTGATGCTTTGGTGGATGCAATATTGAGGACAATAGCTAGCACGGGATACCAGGCAGTACAGAAAGCATGGCAGGCGTTGGGGTTCACGTCACTGCGATGAGTAAGCGTTATGGGAGCTTTGCATCGAAAGAAGATTGTGTTTGCTGTGCGCAGGTCTTTGTATGCAAGAATTTTCCTATGGTATCAAATAAGCGCCGTGCAATGTTGCCATCCAAACGCCCCTTTTCCCCCCCAACTCGACAGCTCTACATACTCATCTCATTTGACTGGCTCGCAGATACCGCGTGAAGCTGTGATCGTCGTTGCCAGGCCCGCCAGTCTCCTGTTCAAGTGCCTGCTTATATCTCGCACTCAAGCCATTCTCATCATTGTGCTCATCATCTTCATCTCCCTCATCCTCCATATCGCTGAGGGTATCCATATCAGGCTTCTCATCTGCTGGCGCTTTTCTCGAAGGCTCCCCCGAAACAGCCATATCCTTCATCAACCTTCCAAGTTCCTTCTCCCTACTTGCAATCTTCTCATCATCTCTCTGTTTCTTCCTCAGCTCCAACTCCGGCTTATAATCCCTCTCAAACTCCTGAGCTTTCTCATCTACAGCAGCAAAGAAGTCGTCAACCCCAGCTCCAGTCATGGAACTAACCCCAACCACACTCAAGTGGCTGTAAAACTCCTCCAGCATCAAGCTCATGCTGTTGAGCAGAGATCCCATATATCCACTTCCACCACCCAAACCACCAGACCCTCCTTCAAGACCACCAAAACTTCCAGCTTCCTCTTCTTCTCTCAACGCAGCCTGGAAAGCTTCGAAATCCGTCATCCATTCCTTCGCAAACTCCGCATCCTTGACGTCCGTCTTGTTGAACACCAGAATCATAGGTAGTTTCGTCTTGTAAAGAATACTGCACGCATACAGCATATTACTCATGAAAGTACTCGTGGAAGCCGTTCGCGGAGTATCAATGATATACGCAATAACAGTTGGGAACGTGCTTGCCAACGAATCCAACAAAATAGCACCACTCGCACTCCAAACAAAGACCTCAATCTGTCCTGGAGTATCCACCAGTATATTCTTGATCGGCCTGATAGTGGGTTTTGTAGGATCTGGAGCCGTGCGCTTCTCGAGGAGGGTGAGGATCTGGTCTATCTTTGTCGCGAAGAGGTTCAGGGAGGTGAGAATTCCGCCGTTGGGGCCTAGATTGTAGGATTTCATTACTTCTTTGTAGTTTACGGAGTCGCGTATATCGATGTTGCTTTCGAATGGGACGTTACGGACTGCAGGGTCAAGATTTATGACATAGGGAGGCTCTTTCCTGGTATGTAAATGCGAGTTGATTCTCTGCATGAACGTCGTCTTGCCAGAGCCTTTGACATATTAGCAGAGCTAAACGTTTGAGACATAGACATACCAGCCATGCCCACGCAGACAATAGCTACAGGTTGGTAACCTGGAGGGACTTGAGGGGTCGCCATAACTGTGAGGTATTCTTAAGAGAGAGTTGTGTGAGATGTTGGTCGTCGAGATGCGGGGTGTGACGAGTGGGATGATCGAAAAATAAATTTTGAGCTCTTCGCTTGCCCACAGCCCGAACTCTCAACCCTTCTTGAGCACTTGAATGCACCCAACAAAATGAACGGCCTCGACGATTTTGAAAAGGCTTTGGCAGAGGAGAAGAGCGCTAGGGAGAAAAGTGAGAAGCACCGAAGTAGGGATAAGGACAGAGAGCAAAAGCATCGACATCACCACAAGTCAAGCCACAGGTCTCGAGATGATGAAGATGGAAATCGGGATGGTCACAGACATAAACGATCACGACATTCGAAGGACGCCGATAGAGAGCCCGATCACTCATATGAAATCAAGCATGCAAAGACCTCTGATCCGCATGAAGATCTGCCACTCCCAGACGATGAAAAGCCCGGATCCCCCAAACTTATACGCGATTCTTGGATGACCGCCCCTTCAGCACTAGATATTGACTATACGCAACGAGGTGTCAAGAAGGTGGAGAACAAGCCTCCTCTAAAGCCTGATTATGATTTGAAGATCCATAAGAATGAGTTGAATGATCATCTGCAGGATCTAGCAGGTGGAAAGAACATGGATGATATTGAGGATGAGGAAGCTCAGCATGATGTCTCATACACATTTGGAGACGAAGGTGCTCAATGGCGCATGACGAAGCTCAAGGCTGTCTACAACCTTGCAGAGCAGAGTGGGAGGCCTGTTAACGAGATTGCTTTGGAACGATTTGGGGATTTACGAGACTTCGATGATGCGAGAGAAGAGGAGATTGAGCTAGATCGCCGCAAGATCTATGGGGAGGGTTACGTTGGGAAGGAGAAACCTAGTGGGGATTTGTTTCAGGAGAGAAAGATGGAAATGGGTATCAGAAGGAGTACGATTGCATTGCATGAAGTCAAAGATTCAGAGCTTCCCCAAGGAGATCTCATGAAGGAGAGAGCCCAAGCTCCCTCGATGGTTGTGGATCCTACGACTTTGAATCGAATGAAAGCCCAGCTCATGAAGGCCAAGCTCAAGAACTCCCCAGACGTCCCAAAGCTTGAGGCAGACTATAACCAGGCCATATCCGCCTATTCTAATACTTCGCCACCAGGTGTAGTTGTGTTAGGGAAGATGGACAATCGAATGTTAGCGGGAAAGCGCGGTGAGGTCAAGTCGATTGACAACAAGCGTGGTCGAGAAAGGGGCTTAGTGGAGGAGAATGAGGAAATGACTATCGAGGATATGGTTCGAGAAGAGCGGAGGACGAGAGGCCAAGCTGGTGGAGAAGGTATGAAGGCCGCAGAGCGCATTGCGAAAGATGGAAAGTTTGACGACGCCCTCGATTACATGGATGAGAATGCCAACAAGCTTGCAAAGCGCGTTCAGAAGTCAGAGATTAATCTGAAGAATGCGGCCATTGGCGACTTCCAGAAGATGAATCGTATCCTCGACTCTTGCCAGCTCTGCCATCAGTCTGACAAGAACCAACCTCCTGTTGCACCCGTCATCGCTTTAGCTACCCGCGTGTACTTGACTCTGCCAACTGAGCCGGAGCTCAGTGAAGGTGGTGCTGTCATAGTGCCAATTGAGCATAAGACAAATCTTCTTGAATGTGACGAAGATGAATGGGAAGAGATCAGAAATTTCATGAAGTCTCTGACTCGTATGTATCATGATCAGGGACGTGACGTTGTGTTCTACGAGAACGCTGCAGCTCCGCAGCGAAAAATGCATGCCGCAATGCAAGTTGTCCCTTTGCCCTACAGCCTTGGAGACACAGCACCAGCCTTTTTTAAGGAAGCCATCCTTTCCTCCGACGAGGAGTGGACACAACACAAGAAATTGATAGACACTGCGGCCCGAGCACGAGAAGGGTTAGGGAAGCTGGCCTTCCGTCGCTCCATTGCCAAAGAGATGCCATATTTCCACGTATGGTTCACCATGGATGGTGGATTAGGGCATGTAGTGGAGGACTCGAACCGATGGCCTAGAGGCGATCTATTCGCAAGAGAGATTATAGGAGGCATGCTGGACATTGAGCCTGATGTGATCAAGAAGCAAGGACGTTGGACCCGAGGGGATAAACGACTTGACGGGTTCCAGAAGCGTTTCAGAAAGTTCGACTGGACAAGAGTTTTGACGGATGGATAGCTTTCCAAGATCAAAATCCCAACTTCCACCTATTACAGGTACATACAGTAATACTTGAATCGGGAGGCTTGCTCGTCTATCAAAATAGTTCCGGGCCGCTTCGCCGGCTGAGTAGGATTTGCCATGTGATTCTGACAGATAGTCAAACTCAAGCATCAGGACATAATGACAAGTAAATATCCTTGACCGGGCCAGACGAAGAATTGTGCGCCATACAAAGAAGATTGTAGTGATCAGGGACGTGGGTAAGGCAGTGTTGCATGCGCGTCGTGTAGCGAAGAACCAGGCATTTCCAGCAACCGAAATCAGTCACAATACAAACATCACTGCAGTACACACATTTGAAACAATAAAATAATGAAACAATGAAACAATGAAACAATGAAACAATTCATGGTATATCGAAACTTGGATAAGTTTGACAAACACAACTTTTCGGCTAGAAGACCAACTCATAGCTACGTAATACAGATCGACGAGTAGGTAGCTGCAGTTTCCCATAACCGTTTTGCAAAACGGTTGCACAGCAGCAGCAGTGATGCAACAGGATGCAGCGTTGATCCTGATTCTGCAGGGGTTGGAAGGTGGTCTTCTGGATCGAGAAGATGCATGTGTGTGCTTTATCCGGCATCAGCCCGCATCTAAGGACCAGCTGTATAAGAAGACCATATCAGATTTCTAAACGAAACTTCGAAGCGCATCCGAGTGCAGAACTCGGCTTTTGTTGGCTGATGCGCTTCGAGATGGCTTCCGATAATTCCAGTACGGCTCGGGGAGCTCTCGGCCATATCCGCCCTTGCAGAAGCAAGCATGCGTTCGGACTCGTGGTTCATGTCAACCATGTGCAAGTACCCTCAGTGCTATTTCGAGCGCGTTCAGACTAATCAGCATCCTCGCTTTTGGCCCGGCCTTCCTCTCTCGTCTTGATATTTAAGGGCAATCCTGGAGACTCGTTCTGGACTTAGCTTTGTACGACCTGACCTCGGATCATCAGGAGAGGAGTGGAACTCACGGATACTTAAAGCGGGCTGCGTGCTTTTTGAATTATATATGGATTGGAGTGCGTGATTGGATTGAGGATGGGGTTGAGAAAATACATTTGGTACTAATTGAACGCATTTGGTTCTAAATACATCCACAGTTCATGCATCTCACTGGTCATCTCGTGAAAGGGGTCACTTTCTAGGTGAGACTGACAACCACTAGCAACTTCCCAACAGAAGACCAATCCTTCTCTGGCTAAAGCAGCGGTGGAGTAACATGGACGGAATTTGTGTTAAGGTGGTAAATTGACCAGATTTGACCTGAGCTGGGCTGAACTGCTGGAGACAGGGAGACCTCAGCTTGCTCCGCATCGGCAGACTCATCCTAAAATGAGAATGCAAGTCACCAACATTATGCATGAGTTACAGATCTCTAATAAGATGCACATACTATACCCCTTTAGCGATGACAAAACGGCATCAGGGATCCAGGGGCCTAAGCTACGGAATGCTCGCCTGGACTACCTTCTTGGTGCAAGATGCCGTTTAACAGTCAGTCGGAGAATTTCCATTTTCATTCCAATGCTTGTTGCACAGAAGAAACGGCCAGAGGAGCTGGAGTCGAGGGAAAGAAGTCCCGTTACAATAAGCCACCATGTTCGAAGTTGTTGTAAGGCTTGAAGACTTTTGTGCTTCGTCAATAACACACATGCCTCTATTCAGCCGTGATCCCCATTGACTTGTTTACTTACTATCCTATTGTCCTTTATTGTGCTTGGGCTCTTCCTTTGCTGGGCGGAGTTCAATTGAAAGTGAATGAAAGGAGTCTTAGGCGCTAGTCCGGATTTCGTAAGCGCAATCAAACCGTCCGCTCTGAGAATCTTGCCTTGCCATCTTTTTCAGGCTTTTACAACTCCCAGACTGATTTCCAGCTCTGTTTCTCTCGCGTCCACCTACGCTTCGGTAACCATTCTCGCTTCGACTAAAGAGGCCTTGTACTTTTGAGATCATCAGATCATCAACTCCCTTCCATTCTACGATCCCTTTCTTTGATCCCGCGACAACAGTTGTTGTTGTCGAGGGTGAGACGCACTGGAGTGACTTCGACTTCTGTCAGCGTCCGCGTCGAGTGAATGGCACAGCACAACTACCGCAACAGCCCGCATCTATCAACACATCACCTTCACAGTTCTGCACCCTCTCCTCCATCGATGTCGAACCCCCAGCAGCAAGCTGGTCATTCGCGCCAACCCGTCAGCTATCCGAGCCCGACCTCCTACCCTTCGCCTTCGATGTCTAATGCCCCCTACAACTACCCTCCTCCAAATAACCAACAGGTCAACGAGTCGTATCGCGCATCTCCAACCGGCAGCAACGGTTCGATGCCTCTCCCAAGTATGCGCTCCCTCGATCCGATGCAGCAGCAACAACAACACATGGGATCACCTTTGCCTCATCCTCCGGTTGCACAAATGGGCGGTAATTACTACCACAGCCAAAGCCAAACCTTACCCCATCCCTATCCCAATGTCACTTCGGATCCCAACGGAGGCGGTAATATACGATATGCGCTTCCAGTAAGTGATCCTCGAGTGATGAGCGGCGGCAGACATAAGAAGGTGAGCGAAATAGTCATCTCGATGATTCAGATCCATCTCGTATTTGCTGACACGTTTCGTCGCTAGGAAATCAAGCGTCGTACCAAAACTGGTTGTTTGACATGCAGAAAGCGCAGAATCAAGGTCAGTTGGTAATATTCGTTCGAGTCGATATTTTGGTTTGTTGGATGTTGTTGAATTGAAGTTCGGTTCTTGCGACGATGGGACCTTTTTCTTCGTCTATTGCAAGCGAATCTACCTAAGTAGGCGAAGGCACATGAGAAGCTTGCTTCTAGACTCGAGATCTCGTCGTCAAATCCTCCAACCTCCCATTATCGTTAGAAATCCTGCTAACGCTACCACCAGTGCGACGAACAACATCCAGCCTGCCGAAATTGCCAAAAATCGAAGCGCGAGTGCATGGGCTACGACCCTATCTTCAAAACCCAGCCAGGACCCGCAGCAATCCAGCCAGCCCCAAGCTCTGCTCCTTCTCAAGGTCCTCTCTCGGCTACCGCCAACCCATACGGAAACCAACCTCAGATGCTCGGTAGCTACAGCGCTGCAGCAATGAGCTACGATCCTTCGCTTTCTGCTGGTGTCGGCTCTCCTAGCTCGGGCCAACATTATGATTACGCTTCTGCGATCGATCCGGCATTGACATCTGGTCATGCTTCTGCTGCAGGCAATCAATACATGCAATCAACACCAGGTATGCCAGCCGATCACAATGACCCCAAGCAGGAATTGCCCAGTCCGAGCCGGTGCTCGTCTTCTGGCGCTTCAGACACTCTCCGCCTTAGAGGTGGAGGACCCTCCGTCTCCCCTTCTGTTGCATATTTTGCACGAGACGCAGCTGACACCACTTCTGCAGCAAAGCGAAGCGTTATTGACCTTCTCGCCATGGGTGGTCCTACTCCTGCCCTTGTGTCCCAAGACCAAAACCCTACCTCGATCGACGAAACTAAGCACCTTTACTACAGCATCTACGCTCCCGGACTTGAGAATTTCCTCGAATCGAAGTGGTACTCCGTCAAGGGTCTCAACAAATTCCTTGGTGATAAGGGTATGATGGACTTATTCGGTGCCTTGCTGGTGCAATTCCAAAAGTCCAACACCGACCCAAAGGAGATATTCTATACCAATAGTGTTGAGGCGAGAGTTTGTTGGTCTTTGGCATGCAATGTTCGTGCTGGTGCTCAGGAGATGAACGGTGCAAAGAGCACTGGTCTTGTTCCCCCTAATGACGATCCTATGGAAGCTGCTCGACGTTTACTTGTATTCGAAGCTCTCTTGACTGGCGAAGTTCCTGTGCACAATCAACTCACCCAACCCGTTCCTGGTAGCACCGATCACCACCGACTTCGAGAACTAGAGTTCTGGTATACGCTGGGTAATTTTGTCTGTATCCCAGAGGATGATTCCCAGAAGCAGATCGACGACTCCCTTGCCGCCCTTCGCACCCTCCTCGATGGCAGAGAAAACAGAGATGTCCTGTACTCCATTGCAGTCATCCGTGCCATCGGTCAACGCGTATCCGACTACACAGCCAGCGACATGCCACACCACTTCGACGAAACCGATGACAAAAGCAAGCTTCAAGTGGCAAAGAAGTTCATTACAGATGAAGCTAACGGTAATGGCACCACCAACGTCATCCGACGGTTCTGTGAGCTTGCTGCTCGAACATGGTCTTCTCCTCCTGCCAACGCTTCGAGCGCCTCACCTGCACCAAAAACTGAGTCTTAAGTTGGTCATTTCTCTGGCGTCATTACACGGTCTCAACGAGTTCTCTTTCACGGCGTTGTGTTGCATTTGCGTAATTCATGCGGCACCGAAATGGGAAATCCAGGTTCATCTTTCTTTCGCTCTCGTCCTTCGCTTCGATGGCTCAAGCCTCGCAGGTTGATTACAAAAGGGAGCATTTAGTACGACATGTGAATAACGGGAGGAAACATTTCACAGTGACTGCATTACAAAATGGTGCAGAAAAAACCGAAGTTAAAGACGATTGCTATGTTTTAGCCTATTGCTAAATAGCTACCCTCGTCTTATCCAGGACTTGCACTGGAAAATAGTGCAGAATGTAAACTTAAGGGTGGGTAATCAGTGCTATGTTCTGGACTTTGCCAGGTAGCTACACTGATTGCCAAGGTGAGTGCCATGTTCTGGCCTCGAGCTGGACAGCTACACTCATCTTCGCCGACCGATATTTCCTTTTTCATGGATGACAAACGAACGAACGCCTTATCTCTATCCAGCGTCTGCACGTCCTTGATATTGCGATCCATCAAGATTTCCTGCGCTATATTGCACTGCAGATGAATGATGGATGTCATGGCGGAGTGGAGCACACGGGACAGATTTTCCTTTCTTGTAGCTGTAGTCTGAAGAAAATGCGATGAATACTCAATGAATGTCTGCGACCAGTGCCTTTTTATGTGAGGTGTGATTTGACTCCAAGTAATCTGTTGTACGATTCTGCTCGAACTTAAGAAGATGAATTATGAAACTACCCGCACCCAAAATCTTTGGTCAATTTGGATTCATGTACGGCGGTGCTAATACAAAGGTCCCAGCTCACAGTCAGTAATTCCAATCTACCCACCACGGTGTCGCAAATCCGCTCACCTGAAAAGAACAATTGGGCGATGAGTTCTCCGCCGACTGCAGGACATCTTAACTCATCCATTTTGGTATCAAGAGAACGCATCATCCCCTAACCTGAAGCCGTCATCCTGTGGGCTCCTGCAGACCGGCGGTCAAAGTCGGAATTCAAGAGCACAAGAATCACGCCGAGTGGAGGAGTTGCCAAATGATCGACGTACAACTGGACATAGACGGGATTGAGCGTCAGGAACGGCCATCGTCATACTAGCTCATCCTGCACATCCCGTGGGCTTTGATCTGTGTCTGTGCCTGATTTATGGATTCCGATCTAACAAACAGGATGCAGTTTGAAAGGTGGAAAGGACATAATTCTATTGGGAGAGCGATCTATCATCTTTTTATCATCTTTTACTTTCTTTGCAAGCCAACAAACGCCTCCTCTCTTGCCCGAAGGAAATCTAAGTAACTAACTCCACCAATTTTGGTCGCTCCATTCACCGTTTTTGTTCCTGCCCGTTTGAGCTCGGCTCACATGTCCTTCTGCTCTCCAACCGGACTCTTCAACTTCCCCGACTCGACTGCACTCCGTACATTCTCAATACACCAAATCTCCATCTTCGTCTGTGTCTCCACACTCCAGGTTCCCATATGCGGCAGGAGCATCACATGCGGATTTGCGATCAAGCCGGGATGGACTTTGGGCTCTTCTTCAAAGACGTCTAGACCGCAGGATAGGACCTTGCCGCTGTTCAGAGCTGCCACGAGTGCGTCTTCATCCATGACTGCTCCTCGGGCTGTGTTCACGATTACAATACCTGTTTTCATCTTCTCAAATTCGTGGGTGGAGATTATATGGCGTGTTTGTTTCTGTTTGTATTAATAGCCTTTTCTCCATTTAAACTTCCTATTCAGACAAAAATCAACACTTACATTGAGAGGGAGGTTCAGAGATAAGACATCAGAAGTGCTCAGCAACTCATCGAAAGAAACATATTTGGCACTGCCGCTCAACTCCTCGGATAGAGGACTGCGATTATAGTATTGGGTCGTCATGCCGAAGGCTGCTGCCTTCTTCATCAAGTTCCGTCCAATACCGCCCATGCCTAGGATACCCAGGACTTTTCCTTGCGGGTCGTGGCCAAGGGGTGGTGGGGGTGCGCCTTTCCAGTGGCCGTTACGGAGGGCCATCATTGCTGGGAATTTGTTAGTTGGTTGATTCTTAAACTGGGCTTTAGAAGGAAGAAGTGGTGGCTGGAAATAGCATACATGTATTGAAACCTCTCAATGCACCGAGAATGAGATACATGTTTGTATCAGCCGTAGAATCATCTACCGCCGTCGGAACATTCGAAACCCGTATATCGCGTGCTGTGCAAGCATGGACGTCGATTTGGTCATACCCAGCACCTATTCCCTTCATCAGCCTCATCCTCTCCTAATACCTCCTAAATATTCAACCATCTCCGCAAGCGCTCCCAAGGTGTAGAATACCATTATGAGCAATAAACTTCAAGCTCTTAGGCAAGACTGCAACCAGCTCCTCATCAACCAAGCCAGTAATAGCAACACTCATAAAGGTCCGATATGCGGCCCTGACCTTTTCAAATGTGCCCGCCTTACACTCCTCGATAAATTCCTCGCGTGAGCGAGCTTTAGGCTCGATGATCTCAGCGATCGAGGAGAGAGAAGACCATTCTGAATGGGCGCTGCAAAAGTGGGATTAGTCTCTCAATGTAACTTTGAAATGGAGCAAGTCCAGAATTCGGAGGAGCTCACTGTTCGATTTCTCCTAGGAGGAGGATCTGTGGTTTGCTCATATTCTTGGAGATCTAGTTTTCTGGACTGGAAAAGAGGAAGACGGGGATGGGTCAAAATTGGTGTCGACTTTATGGTGGGGTCCCCGCGTAACGTCCACCTCGAGAGGGAAAAAACCGTAGATAAGATGGATAAGCTTCCTCAAAATCAATGGACACTGCTTCTCTTGAAACCTGCACGGAGCCGTGAGATAAGGCAGGCGATCGAGATCCAGATCCTTCACAGGTTTTTAACGGCGTCTAGAATATGTGAAGTGCGTTGGCACCCAACTCCAGCCTCCAGCTTGTTGTCTGACGGTGATTTTGGGCCGTCATGGACCGTGGAAGGGTTAATTTAAATCGGGATAATTGCGGAGAGAGATCGTCACCGCCAGCCGTTTGCTTGGGTTGCTTGGGTTGCTTGCAGGATGCGGCGGTGCGGCGAAGGGATCAATAAGGGTCGCAAGTGGCGTGATGAGGTGTGGAGAGGAAGATTCTACTCGAGTTAACGCCTTAGTGGTTCACTCAGGTACGCCCTTGTTGTTTGGGATAAAGGGCAGCGAGATCGGTCCGTCAGTACCCGAATGGAGTAAGATAAAGAATTTGAGATGGTCTATGGTCTATGGTATATGGGCTTGACTGTTGTTCAGGTGGAAGCGTAAGCGTAATATTTGCTTGAATACACTTCTTTGGTTCGGTGCTTTTGGGAGCGCTCGTCTCTTGTTGTTCTACCCGTAACTTTCCATCTCGAATTTTCGGTGTATATTTCTGTGCATAGAATCCCTGAATCCTAAGTCTATCCGTTTGCCAACTTCTGAATTGCAACTTGTTCGATTGTAGAAGTCCCCTAGCTGTTGAAGCTGTTACTAACTTCTACGAATTGCCTCCACTGTCTCCAAGCCTCACCACTCTCAACAGCCCATCTTGCTCGTCTTACTCCTTCCTTCCATCTCCCTCCACCAGGACCTCTTTCCGTAACCACCTTCCCATCATCCCCATGTCCCATATCACTTTGATCAGCCTCGCAAACCCCTGAGACCACGAATAATGCTGCCGTATTCATGAGAACGAAATGCAATATCGGGTCATCCCTCGGGAGTTGATTTTGAAGAAGCTTTGTTAAGATGGCTGCATTCTCATGCGGTTCCTTGCCAGGTGACACATCAGCCAACGGATGTGCCGGTAATCCAAAATCTGCAGCACTGATGGTGAAGCTCTCAATATCAACATCGCTGGGCGATGAACCGTCGTAAGTTGAGCGATCGATCAATCTCCAGCAGTAGGTCTTGCCAGCACAGCTAATCTCATCGAGATCTTCTTCACCACAGACAACCATGGCTTTTCGAGCACTGCTCATCTTCAGTGCTTCAGCAAAGACAGGGCCTATATCTCTCCTTGCCACTCCTAGAAGACGAGCTTCGATGTTCCCTTCGACAGGGTTGGCGAGAGGACCGAGTAAGTTAAAAATTGTTCTCCAGCCGAGCTCTTTTCGAATTGGAGCAACAAACTTCATACCGGGATGGAATACTGGTGCGAAGAGGAACGAATAGTTACTTTTCTGGTAGACCTTTGAGATGGTTTCGGGAGTGACTGCCATTAGATTTGGGGCGGTTGGTAAGGTAGAATTCAAAAGGTCTGCTGATCCAGACTTGGAAGTTGAAGCTCGATTTCCATGCTTGCTCAACATTAGAAGAGAGGAGGCCAGAATAGAGGAAGTAGTTGAGATATTGAACGTATGATGTGAATCACCTCCAGTGCCCACAATATCGCACTACCAAAGATCAGTAAAGCCTCCAGTCAGACTGCATCAAAACTCACAAGTCCCCCTTGATAATCACCTTCAGGCCTCCCATGCTCCTTAACAGCTCGTTCCAATTCCTCTCTATCAATCCGAGAAGCCGCAGCTCTCATAGCTTCAGCGCATTTTGCAATGACATCTGCTCTTCGATCCCATCCCGTGAAATGGAGACAAGTGAGTAGAGCACCGGTCTGTACGGGAGATAATTGGTCAGTGAAGATATGTGATATTGCCAATGCAATTTCTTCGGCTGTGACATTGCTCTCGCCTGGTGAAGGCCACAATCTCCTCAAGAGGGGCGTAATGGATATATTTTGAGGAGCAATTGGCTCCATCCCCTGAGCCATGATGGCTAATATCAATTCGAATTGAGAAGAATTAAAAGGATTTAGGAGAACATATATATGTTTTCTTTCTTTTGTGCTAGTGACTCAACTTTGTATTCGTACCTCACTCCTCCGTCGCAAGGCTGAATATAGAAAGTGGAGACGCTAATCTACTTTGGATTTTTCTCGAGCGTCTCTAGCGTCTAGATATCGAAAGCTCCGTCTTCAGACTACCCTCTGCAAGCAGTTCCACAAGTAAGCATATCCAATTGCATGAATCATCTCTTCATAAGACCGTCTGGCACTAATTTATATCCATAGAATGCCTCCACGAATACACCTGCCCTCAAAAGCCATATCATCAATCCTCCGTCGACAACGACCACTTCATCAAAGCCAATATGCCACCGCAGCGGTAGCATGTACACCTGCACCATCTCACTCTCAGATAAACCGTACTACACCCCCAATATCCCGTTATCCCAGCACCCAACCGCCGTCTCACAAGCCCCCCGAGTTTCGAAAGTCTCAATTACTCCGCTCCTATGCTTCACTCCTACGCTCCACCCCCCTGATGCTCCTCTTCCAGCACAACAACCTCAAATCCAGCGAATGGGTAGGTATTCGCCGCGAGCTGGCCAACGCTCTACTGAAAGTAGACGAGGCGAGGATAGCCGCTGGCCACGCACCAGAGCATCGGGCAGCCGGGATCAAGCTGCAGATAATACAAACAGGCATCTTCGCAACCGCCTTGAAAATCGTAGAGTTCTACAAGCCAAATGAGCAGGCTGGAGCGAAGAGATTGGATCCTACAGACTCAGCAATGCCCAATTCAGCTAGTATGCCGATATATAGCTCCCACGGCGAGGAGCTGACACACACGTTATCGAAAGCAGCGTATGAAGCTATAACCTCGATGAAGATCTCGCACGAGCTTGACCCACTATTGTCCGGACCGCTGGTTCTACTTACATTCCCGACTGTGAGTCCAGAACATATGAAGACCGCGCTTTCGATTCTGTCGCCCAGTCAGCCAAACTTTCCAGCACCGAAAAAGCGGGTGAATCCCGGGTGGCATGATCCTGCTGTGCAGGGGGGGGTGCAGAAACTGTTGCTGTTAGGTGCGAGGGTTGAGGGGAAAGTCTTTGATGTTGAGGGTACGAAATGGATTGGCGGTATTGAAGGTGGGTTGGATGGCTTGAGGGGTCAGCTGGTGGCTATGTTACAGAGTATTGGTGGTGGGTTGACAAGTACGCTGGAGAGTGCTGGGAAGAGTCTGTATTTTACTATCGAGGGACGGCGGATGATGTTGGAAGAGGAAGAGAATCCCAAAGAGGAGGCGAAAGCTGAATGAAGCGTGGACGGCCTTGTATGATATGTAAATCTACGTCTAGTGTATATCAAGACTATATACAATTCTCAGCCCAGTCTATGGTTTAGGCATCTTCTCTTCTCTCTGTTCTAGTTTTGCATTCATTCCAACTATGCATCTAACCAGATCCCAGTCCCCATTATTGCCAACCCAATCACAGACCACAATCCCCGTACTCCCATCCCCAACAGCGATCCTCTCATCCCCCATGTCCGGATTCCAAAGCGCACCGGAATCATTATGCCTCCTACAAAGATGGTGCACGATAGCAGGGTTCACCTTCGCCGCAACCCGATCTGGCCAGCAATTCGCTCTCCAGAAATTGCTCGCACTCAGAAAGTTGATGAAGAAAGGAAATTTCGCTGCTTCCTTCTCTGCATTCTTCATGTCTCCAGGTAATGGGCACACGCCTTGAGCAGCCTTGGCCAGATGGTCTGTTGAAAAGCCGATCTTCTTCTCTATGTTTGTATGCTCTGCTACTTCGTAGAAATCTTGTACGCGTATCTCGCCAGAGGAACACAATCCGTCTGCGCAATTATCCGGCCAGCTCTCGGCGTCGATACACCAGCCCGTTCCATTATTCTCATCTTTTAAAGAATCATCTAACGCAAATCTTCGGATGACAATGACTCGCTTGCGTACTTCTCCTAGAGTTGGGATACGGTTCTCCGTAAACCACCGAGCAGGGTCGTCTGCATAGTGCTCGTGTAAAATCTTGCTCAAATGCTGATCTGTAGACTTCCCAATGCCCTCACGCTTCATAGACATTATAACTGTCTCACTGGGATTCGCGTCGAGAAACGCAAAGACATGGTCCATCAACCCTCGAAAGTATTTCGCTCCTGTGAGAGAAACAGGAAATGCGCTGTGCACGAGTATAAGTCCATCTTTAGAGGGGTCGCTTGCATTCTCAGGTTGTACTCTGATATCGAGAAAGCGGACCCCATTGTCAAGCTGTTCTCTCACACTGACGGCTTGGCAGCGTACTGAGGGGAGCGCCGTGTGGTGCGTTGGTGAGTTGTGAGTTCCAGGTATGCTGAGGGCGGATAGGGGCGTTTCGTTCTTTAGCTTGCTCATCCATGAGTTGAGATTTGAGGAAGAGTAAAGAGCGAGGTATGAGGGTGTTGGGAGGTGTATGGCCGTGAACCCGAAGCGCGGATTTGGAGAAAGGGATGTGAGGAGAGTTGCTTGTGGGGAGGGCGTCGGTGTGTCGATTCTGTATCTTTGGCCGTCGACCTCGAAGGTCAATCTAAGAACCTCTCCTAATATGGGCTGGATATCCGTCATTCTCGTCTCGAGTGCGCCAATTAAGATGGAGGTGTCTTGGTGAGAGAAACTCTCGGTATGGAGGGCAAGTTGGGGCGATGTTGGGCCCGTGGACTTGCTCATCATACCAGTGAAGGTTCTCGTGATATTCGCAAGGCTGACGAATCCATTGTCAACAGTTTTTGGCGCTTCAAAGCGCTCCACAAGTTTTAGTTCGATTTGATTCAGAGTCAGATTGCGTATAGTCAATACGGGAAGAGCCATGATGTAATTTGATAAGAAGCAAATGCGATGGGCGAGATACTGGATCGCGAAGGCATCTTGTACGTTGGCGTTGCTGGAAGTTAGCGGTTCGAGATTGAGTTGGGACCTTGGCTCGAGCTTTCTCGGCTGCGCGGGGTGATCCTCTCAAGAAATTACCCCTCCACAAAATAGGTCCGCATTGTTCACTCTGCAAGACCGCTCTGATTCATATACAAGGGGACATTGGGACGAAGGTTTTATTGTAGCATATATTCTTACATCAGAAAATATCTTTCCCCAAAATTCTTTACTCGTCATCTCCAAAGAAGACCTTGACTGGCAACCAGGCATCCCCACAGACCTTGAACCGATCTGGAATGCTATCTAACTGCTTTACCTCCTCAGGAGTTAACTCCCAGCCATCCAGCTGAAAGTTGCTCACAACACGTGATGGCGTAACAGACTTGGGAATAACGGACCATCCTTTTTGAACACCCCAGGCTAGGAGGACTTGTGCAGTTGTCTTGCCGTGCTTTTCTGCAATTGCTGCGAGGGTCTTGTCGCTGTGAAGAGGCGAGTCGGTACTTCCGAGGCACGAGTAGCCGGTGGTGTGAATTCCCTTAGAGGTGTTGTATGCAACAAGCTTTGGGGATGGGTTGTTAGGGTGCAATTCGATCTGATTGGCCGCTGGGATAATCTGCGAAATTTAGTACATGCTTCGGGCACATTTGATTGCAGTCTTCGTACCTTCGTAGATGGATCGTTGAGAAGCTTCTCCAAGTTCTTGATACCGAAGTTAGAGACGCCAATTGCCTTGACTTTGCCAGTCGCGGGAAGTTTCTGCATCTCCTTCCATGTATCAATGAAGGTCCAGTCTGGGTAATGCTTCTTCAAATCGGTAGGGTCTGTTGACGAAGGCCAATGCATGAGATAAAGATCAACGTAATCCGTGCCGAGAGATTTTAGCGAAGAGTCGATTCCTTCTTGAACTCGCTTGTGCCATGGATTGTCGAGCTTGGTCGTGAGGAAGATCTCGGACCGTGGGACACCTGAAGCCTTGATTCCGGCGCCGACTTCAGCTTCGTTGCCATAGGCTAACGCAGTGTCGATGTGACGATAACCTGCTCTCAAAGCCGCTTCGACAGCATGTTCAACTTCCCCAGGCTTAGATTGCCAAGTTCCTAGTCCAATAGCTGGGATCTTTGCCCCAGTGTTGAGGTCGAAAGTCTTTCTATTAGATGGAGCGTGTAAGCTATAAGATCGAGACTTCGGGAATTGGGAACTGAGACTCCCAAGTCTACGCAGACTTCTGCTTTGACATGAACACTGGCTGTATAATGGGGGCATTTTGTGGGAAAACTTACTCAGTAACCTTGGACATTTTTGCGGCAATTTCTGGGTAAGATATTTCCAGAGTGGGGGGAGGGGAGGGACTATGAATGACCAGATCTGGGCGACTCCTCGATACTTATAGGGCCCGTCGAAACGAGCTCCGATTCTGGAAGAACAGCTGCACCCTGGTAAGGAGGGAAAGGAATTGCTCGAATCGGTGTCTGCAGGGGGAATACCACCCGTCTTGCTGGAAAATCAATCGGACACCACGCACCTTTTGGGCAGCCCAGAGAATCTCCCACCTTTCGATGCAGTGGCAAGCGGCAGCTAAAGATAATCCGACGTCCCACCGGAGCGCAAGGAGGGGCTTTTAGAGGGGCAAGCTATCAATCCCAACTTTAGGCTGAATGCCAGAGGTTAGAACAGAGACTCTCTCAGTCTGCCCGCCAAGCGCACGAATCAGACTGGTGATATGTGGAATTGAGGATGATAGTTAGGATGCAGGAGGCAACTCTGGCGGAAGAAGTTTTGAACTTACAGTAGTCTTTTCTAGCCTTATGAACGCTGATGTAACAAAGGAGATTCGAGTTGCAAGAAATTTTAAATACCAGCATCTGAAGTGGAAGACGACTATCTTGGGGCCACCAGGCCGGTGAGCATGATTTATCATTTTGATATTCGCACACTTGATGTGGGCGGAGATCTTCCACGGACCGTAAATCTCTCAGCCTCGTCCGCAACTTTCCCCAACCAACAACTCAACACATTCTTCAACCATGTCCTCAGGCTTCGTTTCTGGAGGGACGAATAACGAGCCTGCCAAACGGAGCGATGAATGGCTTGCTGCCCAGCTGGAAATCGAAGCAAATCGACAACGTAAGGCCATAGAGGCACGCCAATCCGACGGGAGGAGCTTGTTCGAGACTCTTGAAGCAAATAAAGGTACTCCCAGCAGTCAACTGCCTGCTCTTATCCGGACCCGTTGCTTAGGCTAATCACGTAGGGGTGCGTTGGAACAACCAGCTGCCAAACAAGACGCATTTGAAGAGGCCAATCGACTCAAACATCAATTTCGGTCGCTCGACGAGGATGAGGTCGAATTCTTAGATTCAGTGCTGGAGAGTACCAGGGCTGAGGAGCAGAGAGTGAAGCGAGAGACTGCGGAAGGATTGGAACATTTCAGAAAACAGCAAGATGAAGCCGACAAGAAAGCTAGGAGAGGTAGCGAGGGCGTACAAGCTGTTGATGACGGATCACCTCTATTCGAGGACGAGCAATGGGTTGCCGCAGGCAGGAAACGGAAGCGAGCGAAAGAGAAAGAAGTGCTCAAGGGAGTAAAGATTAGGAGGTCCTCAACCACTGAACAAGCTGTCGTGCCTCCAGTCACTGCCATGTCTTCGTCCAGCAGTCTATCCTCAGTGAAGAAACCGACCGAGAGCACAAAATCTGCAGCCCCTGTCGTATCAAGCAAGCCACCTCCAGCTCCATTCGAGATGTCACCCGCTCCTGTAAATACTGGCTTGGGTTTGGTTGACTATGGATCAGATGACGATGACTGATAGTCTTCTTGCGATCGTGTGTCATGTAAAGTTTAGAATGCATTACTACTTCCCAAGTAATCTACTCATGATTAAAGATGGAATCGCAGCCAAATATGATCCCGGCAGCTTTTTCCCCCTCTCCAGCGATAGCAACAAATGCGGCCTTTTATATTGACACTTGTGTCCCCCATAATATCGAAACTCCGTACTCAAGGAAGTTGCGGTCTCCAACTTCAATATTGCGAAGTGATTCGTGAAAGGACAATACAGTCGAGCCCGGCAAGGACATTTAATGTACTTTCATATAAGTTGAGCTATCAGAAACGAAGGTAGCATACTTTCCTGTATAAGATTAATTAAAGTCTGTATCCAATCTTACTGAACTTACTATCTTAGATACTGGAAACACGGGCAAGTCGGCCACAGTTAAGTTGAGGATACAAGAACGCATCCAGCTCTCTAATGTGATGGATCGCATTCTCTTAACGGTAAGACTATACCAAATAGCCCCCGCCGCAAGATCAGCATAATCAGAACACAAAATAGCCCACGCTCTTCTCCCAATTATTCATTCCTAAAGTCCACCTTACAACGCTCATTGCACTCTCAGTTCGCTCTTGAGCATTATCTTTTGTTACTTGGTCTTCCTCGCCATATATCTGAAGTCACGATCTTTTCTGGTCTTCGATGCCACAGTTCCAGTCACTCTAAATCTCAAGACAGGACTTCAGAGCATAATACTGCATGTTAGTGCGGCCCACATCACCGTCTCTCATCCTGATTAGTATCCGGTTCAAACAAGTCCTTTCCACCGTGGCATCAAACATATTTACGTTCTCAGGTGGCAGCAACGGCGTTGTTGACAGACTATCGCAGGAAATACAACTTAAATAAAAATCATAAACATGCCGTGTCGACGCGTTGAAGAGTAACGACTCCGCTTCTCACTCCAATCCAGACGCAGAGGTGCCTCATTGACTAGTACAATTCAGGAGTAGCATCTCACGCTTATGAGTGATGACTGTCATCGAACCTAGATCGATGTTGATGTCGAAGGCAGATCAGATATCCTACCTCCCAGGAGTGTCCAGTTTGTCATGCTTCTTGCATGCCTATTAAGTACTTTCGGTGGAGACTTTCAAGCCACCTCTAGGTTGTTCTGTATGGATAGCGTGGGTATTTCTCTGTGACAGCTATTGTTGGACTTCGAAGTGTCACTAATGAACTGGCTGCTCACTCAACTTTCACAATCAGCGATACAAATAGGATTTAGGTGGAAAATATTCAGTTCGGAAGACCACAAGGGCTGAGACACATGCTATAGAAAGAAATTGACTTCATCAGAATTGAAGAACAATGAGTGACTCCAGCTTTACGTCCCGATTCCATCCCTTGCCTGATATCCCTGTCCAAACTCGATCCAATGAGGGTGAAGCTGCCCACGTAGATGCTGAAGCATAAATACAAATGAAATGCACTGCTACCTTAGATTCTCCTAGATTTATCGCACTGTTCTATAAAACGATAAATTCCTTCGAGGCCCTCGTAGTCCGAAGAGTTCGAAGGTGCCTTTGGCTTGGTGAAATAAGCGGAACCGTTCTCACTTTCTTCTTCCATGGTCTCATAGCCTTCTAGCCAAGGATTCTCGTCGATGACTTCGACTTCCTCATAGTCGTGGCCACTTTGCGAACGTAATGAACCACCTGGTGATGACAAAGTATGCTCCAAAGATGGTGCAAATGGAAACATTAGGGCCACTTGACAGCCAGCAGTTTCATCGAAATCGGGATCTTGGTGTATTTTTCCTCGCTGAACACCGACCTCTTCGCATAAACGTTCGACAGTCTCTGCATCGCAGCCTGGAAAACGTACACGGAGGACCGATTTGGCCTGCAAAGTGATGGGAAGATCGCCTAGCAACGAAAGACGCTTGAGATCGTTCATCGTGGCTGCAAGATCTTTGAGTGCACGCGAGAAATCGACAGACAGAACGTCGAGGAAGCCGATAGTGTTCAAATTTGTTGCGGATTGCTCCATCGGTGAGCCAAAAGGAAAAGCTGCACCAAGTGGGCTCAAAGCTGTGACTGTAGGGTTGAGGCCTACAACCATGGGTTAGCACTTGACATGAATCTCAGGAAGATCAGAAAGAGGTATGTAAACGTACTGAAGTCAATGAAGGAGCCTGGGGCGTTCCTAGATACGGACTGCATCCTCCGTCCAGTTTTATCCTGGAGACCAGTGATACTACGATATTTTTTTTCCCCAGCAAGATTAAGACCGTCAAATTGTGCCTTCTGCCCAGAGAGCCAGAATCCTCGTACAGCGACCGAAACATTATTGAATACTTGTGCAGGAGCAGCGGGTGTATGAGAAAAGTACCGGGCTCCATTTATTCTTCCTCCACCTAGACTGTAACCTCCAGATGTGCGATAAAGAGTACCACCAGTCAGATTTGGGCGTAAAGTCGAGGCGAATGGCGCTCTTGTTGTCAATCGAGAGACGTTTGTCGCAGTTGCTGATGAGGGAAAGGCTGCACGATTATACTTGATGGCATTTGCTGGGCCTAGCTAGATTAGCATTTTGATAAATAATAGATTCCGGTCGAGAAGTTCTTACCAGTACTCATGAATCGCCGAACGGCCGCATTGATAGTGCTGTGTGTTGTATACCATCGTCCTCCTTTGGCTTGACGGAGGCGGGCAATGGGGTGGATTGGATGACGAGGAGAGTTGCGGACAAGTATGGATTGAAGCTCGCTACTAAGAGGACGTGTTGCCGCTGCAAGACGAGTTTCGAGTAGATTCGAAGCTTTCTTTAATGTATGCCTAGTTAGACGTCAGTTCATGAATGCAGCCGCCATGAGCCACTTATCTGACGATCGACTTACCGAAGAATCCTCATGGCTATGGGAGCCCAGACTCCTACTGTAGCCATGGTAGACAACAGCAGAGAAATTTTGATACAATACCTAGGCGTCGATTTTGAGGAAGAGTTACAGTTGGTATCGCTGATAACAGCATGTTCGCCACACCTTGGCTCCAGCCACAGGCTAATTTGTTGCTAGTCTTGATATGGACTAGAGAGATACACGGGCTCGTGCGAATATTCTTTTCTTCGAATTTCGAGAGCTTCTTCTCCTGCAACTTCTTTTCTGAACCTTGTCATTCACAACAACTTGACGTTTTCGCTACGTTTTTGCATTTGCAAGCAGTATCAAGCACTGAAGTTCGTATCGAGCTGCTCGAACAGAAGTTGCAGCGATACAGCTTGCTTCTTCTTTTCAAGTCATGTAAGCTCACCCACAACATCTACCTATTTTTCCTATCCATTCTATGATGAGAGTATAACACAATTGAACAATCCAACTCTTACATCACAATGGGGATTTGTATCTACTATACTGAGCTGTCGATACTCGTTTGAACTTCACGTCACTCCGAAGAAACTAATCCGCTAACTTCTCGTCAGCAATATATATGGATACAGCTTTTCCCGACTTGCCTGCGAGATGTGTTGCCTCAGCTGCACTCAGATCCCTCAAAAACAATTATAAAGGTTCGTGTAATGTCGTACTTCCGCCATATCTCCTCGGGTGTGATGATTATTCGACACAACATAGGAATTCCTCATTCTGAAGTTATCATGTTGATTTTGTCTGCATTAAGTTTCAGCCTTGTCTGACCCTTCATGTCATCTATCATGCTCTTGATCTACATTTTTGAGTATCTCTGCTGATCAGAACATCGTATTAGGTACAAACGATCCTTCCGCTCCTTACCCCACACATTACATGATGAACTTTGAACGAACGGGCGGACAGACTGTGCATTCTTGCTTCTGCTCTCATCAAAGACAAGGCGTACAAACCTTGTGAGGTAGACAGTCAGGACATGCTTGTTGAGAACTCGTCAGCTGATCCAATGCATATGGACTACGGAATTATTGACGCCGCCTGAAACCGACTCTCACGCTAATATTTGTTTAGGTATACATCAGTCTCTCCTCTTATTGTCTTCAAGCCCATAACCAACATGATGAAACTTATTCACACTGTTTGAAACGGACCATGTCTGTTGCTGAACGTAAAACCAAATCTGATTTAATGAGGTATGTACTACGCCTCACCATGGGACAAGATCTTGCTGACCTTTCCAGCCTGAAATTTCTTGGTTTCTTACATACCTTACGGACTTGCTACGTGATTACATATCAATATCTTGCTGATATCCTGAGGTGGCCCTAGGTATGTCGAGTCAGAATCTATAAATGTATAGAGTCATGTGAAATTGTAAGCTTCTTTCATCTTTCCCCACAGACCTTTTACTCTGATGAATCCAAATATTCGCTGTGTTCTTTCTGAGCCATTCTTTGACGAAACATATATTTCACCTTGGAGAACTGATACGTACTCGCATTCTAATTCTACATTTTCTTGACGAGTCTTAAATAACAAGCTAACGTTCTCCGCTCAGGCCCAAAATGTGCTTATATTGCGAGATGTAGAGGCCGTATTATAATATAAGATATAATCGATGCATACATTCCACCTCACACTCCTTCGTGCTGTCCAGTGAGTGTTGACTGTCATGCACATAGAATTTATTTTCTACGCTTTCCTCAATTAGACAACACATCAAATCCCACCTCGCAGCCAAGTCATCGCTGGTAAACGAGAACAAGCACTGGACTCGACAAAGCCAATGAAATAAGCCATCAAATCCACTAGAACTTATGGATGACTTTTGGAACCTCCAAAGAAGTCCTATGAGAGGGAGAGGGAAGGGGTGGTGTCACCAACAACTTATTTAGATGATTCAGTTCAGGTAGATGTCCTAAATTTGAGCTGGCGGAACGTTAATTTGAATCATGAGATAACAACGGCACTGTGGATGTGGATAACAAATGTGGAGGATATCTCTGAAATTTGACTGGAGCTGGGATGTGGCAGAAAGCGTTATTTCGGGTGGTTTTTGAACTTCATTGGCTTTAGTGTCGATGTTTCTGTCGTTGTTGAATAAGAACGATAAGACCATGGTTATATGATTGTAGATGGCGGACTATCCAATCCAGTTCTTTTCTTTATTTCATTTTGAACTTGGATCCGGCTTATATGTGGACAGGATAGGATGGCGATTAACTGCTGTTCAGCTTGTTCTGGCAATTTACAGCGGATGAGTCGCTCATGCTAGTTCAAAGGTGGGATGTGGTTGTTCTGAGTAACATAGAACTCTGTCTGTGTATTTCAAAGTCGAGTCGGCTCCCCTGTGCACTGATTGAATTCTTCATAGGCACAGCTACGGCCTTGTTTCTATCCCAACTCAACCTTAATCGTTGCGACCAGTTTTCTCGCCCATCAAGTGACAAGCCTGTAGATGATTTGAATATAAAGAAACAGTCCCTTTTGCTTCATCGAAGGGGATAAGCCACCTTCCGGTAATGAAACAATCACAAGGGGTTTGTTTCATCCTCGGGATCATCCGCATCATCTCCCTATCCATCATCCCATTTATACTCCGTAAAGCATTCCCTAATTAATTCTGACCTCTCCCCCCCCCCCCCCCCCCTTCTCATTCCTCAAAATACGGCGTCTCGGCCCCGGCCACGACGCTGGGGCTAATTTGGCGGCAGAGTGACTCCTCCCTTTTCGTCGGATTTATTGATACACAAGCCGTGTTAAGCGTATCCAACGTTCATAATCATCACCGAGGGCAGCCAGAGCGGGCGGGGAGAAGGAGCCCTATCGCCAATGAGAGCCCACCAGAAGGCTTCCTCGACCTCAAACCGATATCTAGGCGAGTTTAGAAAAAGGCGAGGTTGAGGGCGTGATCGTGCCAGGCGATAATGATTGCGACTTGAGCGAGGTCGAAATATGAGCCATATATTCCAATCTGCACTCCTTTGTCTTTCTTGGTGCCTTTCTCCGAGAGTTGCAGACAGCTATCATTTCTACGATTTGGTCTACGCATGCGCCGGCCAGTGTTAGCATGTTCGTGCCTGAAAGGTTATGTCTGGCTTTGAAGATCCGGACGCATAGTACTGCGTCTTGTAGTGGTTAGTACTGAGCACATATCGAGCAGCTTCTGTGTAAACTTCTCTTGTGTCTTTATTCTCATGGTCTGGTCGAACGAGTTGCGGGGAGTCATTGCTACCTGGTCCCAACATCGAGTATATCTTGTCTCTAGGATCCGTGTCGTTGAAGTTGGCACATTTCGTAGCACCAAGCTAAGTGGCAATAGCAAGCCATTTTTCAGCGCAGTTGACTTCCAATTTGCATCAGCGTTTCGTGCAAGCGGATTTGGCCACAACTGGAAATGATTCCCCTATTCCGTGAGCGTGGCGATATCACTGCGAATTCTCACCAGAGAGTTGAAGAGGCTAGTATTAGCCAGATCTCTCTTTCGTCCTCTAGCGACTAGGGCAGCAACTATTTCGCGTTCGTTCCTGAAGAGAGTTCATCACTTCCCGCACAGATTTTCATTGATAAGCTGGTTCTCGTACAAGAAGATGATCTCGCGAGCCATCACAACTTCTTGTACGATCCATACGCGAGAGAACCCAGTGTTTGCCAGGAAGTCGGATAAGGCGGGCAAGCGATACAGGTGGTGAGAGAGGCTTTCTCGTTTGGCGGCCTGGGAGAGATCGTATCCCTAGAATCCGTAATGAGTGATGAGATCGCTCATGTCGCGGATGATATCTATGGCTAATCGCTCGTCTTGGAGATGCTTCAACACTAGCTCCACGCAACGCTGAGGTCCCTTCGGGTTCGGCGCTCATAGGTAGCTGCTGTGGTTTTTAGTAAACGGCCATTTACAATAAATATTAGTGTATGTCCAGTTCGCTGCCTCTAGTGAAAGGCAGCGGCAAAGTGCAGAGCGGATGGCCTGCTGGTACTCCATATGTCCTCCAAAATCATCTGAAAAGGCCTGTGGCTTGTTTGAAAGTTCTCTCATCTTGATCCTCACCATAGGCAGAATGATCCCTCCAATAGTCATAAGCCATCGAAGAAAAACCGATCCAAAATTGTGGTTTATGATGGTTTTGACTAAGAACTCCAAATTTGGGATATATCTGCGGAATGAGTAGCCTGTTCGGCCATGGTAGATATTTAAGGTAATGGTATGTAAGAACCCTTGAATTCCATGTAGAATGTGCCTTCAATTGAATCGTTTTTATCGGTGGGTATGTTGTAGTTTTGGTATGGATGAATGCTTGAAATCCCCAGCTCCAGGATCTGAACATCCCCTGAATTGACCTTGAGCAGACAGGTTGTAATATCATCTAACCTCGCACTCTACCTCCAATAACTCGTTCAAATCCTAGCCCTCTTCCTAAGCAGAGGTAGCTACGCTGTCCCAATAGAACCGTTGATATAGTCCCTTGATTTACTTGGTCCTTATTCGTCTTCAAGAGGGAAGAGAGCAAATACGGTGACGTTTAGTTGAAGCTATCGGCGAGCCTTGCTTACCTTCGTAGCGTGTCCTATTTCTAAACTCTTGCCTGATCGAATGCCGATCCAATGAATGAACCATTGCAAAAGCAATTTATTACGGAGCTCACGTTTTAGTAAAACAGGTTCAAAGCTGTAATACAGTCAAGAATTCATCGGAGAAGATCACATACAAACACTATCAAATGTATCCTTCCATTCTCATTCATGCTATGAAGACATTAGGAACAGCTAAGTACATCATCTCCTGTAAATATACAGCGAACACGCTACATTTCCAAGCTGAAAATATTGGAAGGTGCACACTTCTGTACTAATGTGCAATGCAGTAACGCGGGTGATGCTATGCTAAGTCATTGCTATCGGTGGAGCAACCTTGAATGTCCCGAGTATCTCGCCGGGTATCCACACCCGTACTTCCATTTCATGCCTCGTCTATTCATCAAAGACAAGGTCGAAGCGAAGCGCAGGAAAATTCCTCATCAAAGGCAATCTGTGTGTCTCGACCCAGTGACTCCGCCCAATGCAAAACAGACTCCCGCCGATGCGATGTAAGAAAGTCATCAAGACGCAAAGAAATTATTCGTGCAGAGATCAATCACATGTCGAAGTGACCGCCGTTAAAATCCTCGTTAGTCCCGGTCTTCACAATCCCGCTCATGCGGTCGCCACGTCCGCTACGTTTATCTAGTACATCGAAGGGGTCCTCCCAGTCTTGGTCGCGCTTCTCGTCTTCGTCCATATCATCGTACTCGTCTTTGACTGATCGGCCGATTCCCTGCATATGCTCATCCATTGAGCTCTCATCAACGAATGTGAAGCCCTTGAAGTTGGCCTGCATGCCTGGGGACAGAGGAGTTGAAGTTGCAACGCCGGAGGCGAGGGCTGCTGCTCGAGCGTTCAAAGACGATGCACCATTCAACGCATTGGTGAACTCTGGGTCGAAATTCGAGGTGTCAGTCTCGGACTTCAACTTGGGTTTGAAAGGAGGTGTGACAAGCTTCTTCGTCAAAGCCACCCAGTCAATATCAGCGAAAAATGGATGTCGCTTTAACTCTTCGGCATCATCTGTCGCTCCTAATCTGTGTTTTGGATTCCGGTTCAGAAGACCCTTAACAAAGTTACGTCCTTCGGTGGTCAAGGTGTCTCTTGGAAAGCGTACTTTGCCAAATGCAATATTCTTGTACATTTGTTGAGTGTCTTCAGCATAGAACGGGCTCCAGCCGCAGCACATTTCGAAAACGAGAACCCCCAAGGACCAGAAATCGACCATTTTCGTATATCCAGCTTCATCCAGGAGAACTTCAGGGGCCAAGTACTCAGTTGTACCGCAGAACGTATTGGTCGTGGCGTTCTTTGTCAAATTCGCCTTCGACAAGCCAAAATCACACAACGCGATATGACCATTTGCGTCCAGCAGGATGTTTTCCGGCTTTAGATCGCGATACACGATATCGTGCATATGAAGGTGTTGAAGAGCGAGGATTAGCTCGGCGATGTAGAACTTTGCTCTCTTCTCGTCGAATCGGCCTTCTTTCTGTAGATGCCAGAAAAGTTCACCCCCTGACATGTAGTCCGTAACGAGATACAGATCCGTAGGCGTCTGGAAAGAGAATTTGAGTCCAACAATGAATGGTGAATCTGCCATTGCCGTCCTGACGAGAATGTTTCTTTCCCCAACAGTATGAGCAACCTCTTTCTTCTGAACGATGACCTTCTTCTGGAGCACTTTCATAGCGTAGATTCTCTTCGTATCCTTCTTTCGAACTTGATAAACCTGCCCAAAGGTACCCTTTCCGATAAGCTTCAATATTTGAAAGTCTTCAGGTCCATAATGTCTCTTCTCTGTTCGTTGAAAAGTGATCTCGACGTGAACTTCCCCCGGAAGGCCACTTTCAACATCATTTCTGCCTCGAAGTGGATACCAACCTCTCACTGGCTCGGGATCATTCTCCATCAATTTAGCTTCAAGATCGACGTGACCAAGAAACTCCTCATTCGCACTTCCTCTATCATATATAGTGATATTGACATGAGCATCAGCGCCAATCACATCGCTAGAAAAGATTTAGTGAGAAATCGGTCTTGCCAATGGGCATACTCACAAGACAGCTTCAGTATCCCATTTCGGATTGGTGAACGATCTGCGCCCTTTGATTTTGAAATCTCTGTAATCCGAAAGGCTGGTATTGCTACTTTGTCGACTCTTCATTGGAATTGCCATTGGCCGACCTGAGTCACTTCCAGACCGCATAATAGGAATGCCTCCCATTGGGATGCTGGCCGACGAATCCTCTTTATCCTCTTCCTCGTCGTCCCGTGGTCCTTTAGATACGAGCTCGTTTCGCTGGAAGACAGCTACGACATAGGGGTCTCTGCTCTTCCGTAGACCTCGTGCCTCATTAATCTTGACTGTGAGTTTACCTTTTGGAGCTGTGACCGCTGCTCCGCTAGTCCCAGACGATGGTTGAGATGAAATTGGTTCGCTGCTTTTGGACTTGCCGTTCTGTCCAGTCGGAGGATCTGAGCCATTACTGGCGTCTGATTTCACTGTTGTGTGTGATAAAGCGCGGGTTGGAGTTGCAGGAATACTCTTTTTACGCGGTGCGTCATCTGTTAGCTTCTTGAGCTTTTCAATTGATGGGGACTCGTGAAATTCAGAATTGATGCGCGAGTGAATAGGAGTGCTTGGTGTAGTGGCGGGGTAACGCTCGGAAGGGTTCGAGAAATGAGCAGCATGGACATTTGAAGCTGTCACAATGCTTGAAAGGGGATTCATTAGAGAAGGCCTCCGAGCACTTGACGGGATAGATTCCGATATGCTCTTGCGATGCGCGGGAGAGGGATGAGTACCCCCTTTCCTTACACTCGCACCATCGCCTTCAGAGCTACCTTCGCTCAAAGTCAAATTGTACACGGATGGTGATTGGGAAGCGGGCGGGGTCGGGTAAGAGTGCAAGGTATTCTTCGGTGATCTCTCGGGGGCTTGAGAGAGCTCTTTCCGCTCATGTGATTGGAGCGGCAGAGCTCCTCCATCCTCATCGTCGTGCTCACTTGCAGTCTCATCTTTTGAGTCTGGTGCCACTGACAACAGAACATAATCGCCCGCCATTTCTTCTCGATGATGGAAGGGAGGAGGGTCTTCAGCCGCAGTACCCAGTGCAGGGGTTTCAAGTGGCTCGAAATTGGGACTTGTAGAAGAACCTGAACCAACCTGAGCACTAAAGAAGCTGTGCATAATTCCAGGCAGCCTCTTGTCCGAAGGGTCAGGCTGTGGAGTTGCGATACCGGAACGTGGGGTGTCGGAATCGATGTGATCGTTGCCGTCATCTTCGGTTCTATATGGCCATCCGAGTCAGTAATAGCAAGTTTGAAAGGCACGGTAGAACGCGGGAAATCATGAAAGAGCATGTGAACAAATGTGTATTTAAATATGACGAAACAGGGGAAAGAAAAAAGGAAATGAAGGTCCAGATGTAACCCAGGGCTGGACAAGGGATTTGGCAACAGTTTCTTCTTTCCCCTATCTTCTGGAATTTCTGTCGTTGCAAAAGGTGCCTCCAAAGAAAAATTGTCTGTTGAGTGCATGTTCTTTTCCCTTTCTAGACGCAGTTTGCACCACTTAGATAGCCGCTTCGATAAGCCCGGTTGCTGCCGACCCCTCGTCACTTTCATGTGCGAGGACACTCGTCCAAACGAGCTGAAAATGAGACAAATGAATTGCAATCCGCAACTAAGAGGAGGGAATCTTTAGATATGTAGCAATCGTCCAACCCGCCAGAGAAGACTTCCACGACAGCGTGTGTTGCGTATATTATGTGCAATGTAATTGTTGACCCGTCGCATGTGACAAACGCAAGAAGTATGGGCATTTTCGCCATCGCCATACCTTGTCATTAAGGACTGCGTTGCTTGCTTCAATAGATCCATCTCGCCAGCCATCGCATGGAGCGCTCTTCCGGAGTCTCCAGTTCTATAATAGTTGTTGAAGGTATGGATTCGTCGCGGATGGGATTTCGGAGGGAGAGGTTGATCGCGGTGCAAATTGCCTGCGATGAGTACAATTAAGTACCCTCGAGTTCAGAACAATCTGGCAGCAGTCGGTGGCGAGCGGCGTTCGAGGCTCCGCACGTCTCGTGGTTCGGAGGAGGAGGTGTGAAGTATTTGAGGATGAATCAACGGCTTCGAAGGTTCGAGTGGGTTTGTAATGTTGTTGAAGAGAAAATGCCGGAGGAGGTTCTGCGCGAACGGTACCGGACAGCCAGAGTTTGAGTTAAGAGTCGCCTAGCCGTCGTAGTGCGTCGGTGAAAAAGTCTCAGCTTAGTGCAACTTTTCTACCTGGACAATTGACAACGTTCACCACGCAAATTGTCCCCCTACAATCCCACTCTACTGCTGGGGAAGTAGAAAGCCTAACTGGTAAACGTAGATCCGGCTGTATTGACGGCGCTTTACCTGCGCTGTGAGGATTGAGACGAGGATGAGGTTGCGGTCAGGAACAGGGCTTTGGTTTCGGCTTTGGCTTTGGCTTTGGCTTTCGCTTTGGCTTAAGTGGTAGAATTTGGACGGGCTTCAACGCTTGCTCAGTGGGGTCTTGTCAATATAGTCTTGTCGGTCGTTGCAAAATGATCGAAAAGGCATGGCTTGCATTCACCTCCCCGTGAGACTAGGACTTGGAGGACAGGTAAATATTATATGCACTGCGTTTCCTTTCTAATGCACAAAAAGCAAGAAGGTAATGATTCAATTAACTGGACTTCGTGGATGTGTCTTGCCGGGTGGGAAAGCCATGCAGCCATGGAGCTAGGATTGGTACGTCATTCAAGGCCGATATACGATACAGATAGAGTGCAACCCAGATTATGGCCCATTACACAAGACAAAGACCCGCCCTATTTATGGAGATGCTGCATGGCATGTCGTATTTTCAAAGGTTGCATTGTGACACCCGATAGATCTGATACCAAGCTGACCAAGCCATTGCCTCAATATCAAAGCTGCATATCAGCCTGGTTTACGAATAAGTTACTGCTGAGAGGGCTGACGAGAGACTCAACTCGTGACACTGCCGGCGACTTTACACAAAGAGCGGCTGGAGGTGCGGTGAGACGGTGTGAGTCGCAGATATACGATGCGATCAAGACCCGAATGGAGAGCTGCTTGCGCAACTGAGCCTTGTTGCAACTCGATCCAACATCGCCAATCAGGATTCCAAGATGGGTGGCCAAAGGAAATCCACGTGACCAAGATGTGACTTGGGGAGACATGGTATATGGACGTTGAGATCATGCATGTGAGGGATTATCCCCGCATTCGGCCAAGGATGTATTTATTAAATACCCTCAAGAAACTTGATTTAGGAAAAAGTTCAGATGAATCCAACAGGATTTCGACTTTAGGTTTATGTAAGGCGGTGGTGCAGGGGACGCCCGGCTCATCGGAGTTTTGACACCGTAACCTTAGCGCCAAATTCCTGAGCTTCACTTCACTAAATCGCGTCTTGCCTTCGCGACAGATTAGTGTGGCCATTTCTATGATCAACAGCGTAAACAAATCCATAATATACCTTTAAAGCCAAGATGGGTAGACGACCCGGTAGAGCTGCGGCAAAAAATGCTGCAGCCGCATTGAGTAAGTTGTCCTGCGCAAACCTTCGGGCGCATTAGAGGGATCAAACTAACCCTTCGTTCGCTCTTTCCAGAGAACACCCCACAGAACTACGAGGATGGAGATGATGAGCCAATGATGGATGCGCCTTCGTCAGATGTTGGCAGTCCTCAGGCTGATGAAGAACATGCCGAAGAAGAGGATGAGGACGGAGAAGGAGGCCTTGAATCTGAACCTGCTACGGCTCCCACCACACCTCAACCAGAACTTCCTCGGAAGAAGAGATTGGGTCGACCACCAAAAAACAAGCCACCTGGATGGGATACTCCTCTTGATGATTCTGAAAGGACTCCAAACAAGAGAGGTAGAGGCCGGGGCGGGTTTGGAAGGGGTGGTGGACGATGGAAGAACCGAGGAGGACCTTCACACGTTACCCAGCAGCCTATTGATAAAGAAGGCAACATGATGGATGTAGTCGACGATGAAGTGGATATGCCAGAAGATCCAGATGGAGAAGCAAAGGTCTCCAAGCTTGGGTATCTGCGGGGCGATAGAGAGTACAGGTGCAGAACGTTCACTGTTTTGGGCAGAGGGGAAAGACTTTACATGTTATCCACCGAACCAGCAAGATGTGTTGGTTTCCGAGACAGCTACTTGTTTTTCACCAAGCACAAGCGTCTATACAAGATCATCATCGATGAGGACGAGAAGCGAGATATGATCGAACGAGAGCTCATTCCACATTCTTACAAAGGCCGTGCGATTGGTATCGTCACTGCTCGATCGGTTTTCAGAGAATTTGGCGCACAAATCATCGTTGGAGGGAAGAGAATTATTGATGATTACGAGGTTGCAAAGGCCAAGGTAGACGGGGTGATTGAAGGCGAGGTGGCGGATCCAAACGATACATTCAAGGTTGGCGAAGAGTACAACAAGAACCAATACGTGGCATGGCACGGTGCAAGTTCTGTATATCATTCAGGCGCACCTACTGTTCCACTCCAGACCGGCAAAGTCATGGATGGAAAGAAGAGACGAGTCATGATCAACGATGTCAACTGGATGTATGAGCATGCTCGAGAGTCAAGGTATAAGGAATCTTTCTAGACTTCAGGAACAATACTAACAATGCTACAGTCGGTTCAACGCTGCTTTGGGAGCTATTCGTCGACAAAATCTCAACGGATTGTACGACGTACACACTAACGTCATGCAATATCCCAAGATCATGCAGCCAACACATGCAAAATGGGTCCAAATCAATGATGACGAAGTGAAACCCAACGGCAATACCGATAATCAAGCCGATGAAGTGGCTGGCATATTCTCACCCGTAAAGCCAATCTATTCTCGAAATTATATGATCGTCGATACTGCATATGAAACACCGTCTTACTCGAACCTTGGAGTCCCAGGCCCAGATGGCGATGTTTACGACTTGGGATTTAATGGCCTCTCTAGCGTCTCTGACGATATTAAGGCAGAGCTACCCCCTGAGTGCTTTGTAGCTTTTGAACAGGCTCTGGAGAAGGAAATGGAATGGAAAAAGAAGTGGAGCACAGAGGGTACTGATGCTCATAGGAAGGCACCTATCATTGACAAGGGGCTCATCATGTAATGTTATCGAGGCAAGATTCCACAGTCTTACATTGTTTGGAGGGAATCTGACAGGCGAAGGCGTTCCAGTCTCATGGGACTGGCTTTGAGATAGGGAGACATAACCTTCGACAAAAGCCTAGTTATTGTGGACATGCTTAGTCCATATCAAAACGCAAATAATAATAGTAGCAAGGGTTGAAAGTAAGTGTAATTGTACAGCCAGTCGTTTGACAAGAAAATGGTCCCTTAAGATATCCTAGCGAAGACCCAATAACCTGCTCCAGTTTTACCTGAAACAATGAATCTAGAGGTCTATCTGAGCCGTTCTCATTCTTACGCTACGGATTGGCCATGGCTATGAGGATCTCTACCATTTGCATGTTTTGGACGATTCTATTGGAGGTAGTGATTCAAAGTGAAATGATGCAGTGAGTTCTATTACAGTTGAATTGAACTATCAGAATAGTCAAGAAGAGAAGTGGTGAGACTCGAGTTTACCAGTTCGTAATGAGCCAGCCCAAATGGGAAAGGTGTAAGCGGGCGGAGTGAATCCCATACATGGATGCTGATCCAGGCCATAATTGTTCAAATGTCCATGAAAGATTGAGTTACCGAGTGGTTCTAAAAAACGTAAAGCTCGAGCACGACGTCTCAAAGCCTACGCTGAAGCCGTCCTCGCCGAGGCCGTTCCGGCTCAAACCACCACTAGCAAAGTCACCGACGGCAAGTACTCTGTTCAAACGTAGGGCTTTGAATGTGGGACATCTCAACCAGGTCGACAGGTCCAACGTGTACAACGGCAGCGGACTCTACGATGTAGAGGAGGCTGTGAAGGAGCTGGTTGGTTCCGCTTCTTCGAACGAGAAGAAGAGCTTTGTGAAACACCGAAAGGAGAAGAAGTACGAGCCCAAGAATGGGTATCGTTACGACGTGCCCTATCATGGAGCTACACACAAACACTATCAACATAATTGCGGCATGGTAAACCCGTATCCCTTGTCTCTGAGTACTGTTACTTGCATACGGTCGCCTGATGTAGGCTCTATTCGTTCCACAGAAGACAATGTGCTACGCTCGCAGAAGCTTGCCCCTAAGGTAAGTCCCTCGCTTTCTTTCCTACCACTGTGCTAAGACGAACATAGCAAGCAAAGAAGATACCACCCATTTTCTCCAACCTCCAAGAACGACTTACCACTAAGAACAAGAGCGTCATCTCCAAGCCGGGCAGCTCGAACCAAGGATATCCGTCTGATGGGCTCCGATATTTACATTGCTCGTCTAGGCTCTTGCAATTCCTCTGCACCACTCCCACTAGTCTCAAAGTACAGGCCACCAATTCCCAAACTTGCTCTCTCAACACCATCATCAAAGTCCAAGCCTAGATCTCTTAACGACGAATTCTCGCCACCCTCTCGAACCACTTCAACAGTTGAAATTCCATCAGCTAACCAGCCAGAGATCCGCACTTCTCGACCCTGCTACCGTTGCGCGAGCGCCATGAACGCTTTGGGCATGAAGAGAGTATTTTGGGCGAACGGAGTTGGAAAGTGGGAGAGTGCTGAGGTTAGGGACTTAGTGGAGGCTTTGTAGATTGGGGATGACGAGCCTGGGCATGATGATGGCGGGAGCAAGGGGATTTTCATCACGAAGCATGAGGTGCTTATGATGAAGCGAGTTATGGGTCTCTGATTCTATCTTTGCTTTTCTTGGGATGGGATGGGATGACTGGAATGGGATTGAGTAGGTTGATGCAAATTTTCTGTTCTCTTTTTCTAATCTATCAGTTCTCAAACTAGAATTTATCCTCTGCATGCTTCTGATTGAAAGCCTAGTATTGATACGAGTCCAATACGGTTCAATCGTTCGAATCATTTCATAGATTTTATCTATGATGAGCGCCGGAGCTGCTAGCGTCTGCCTCAATCTGGAGCATAGATAGTTAGAATTCTGTCCTAAGGGAAAGACGTTGGCGTGAAGGCAAGCAAAGGCTCCTTCCGTCGAATCGAGCGTCGTTGAGCTGCGTTTGTAAGTAAAGTGCTTTCCACCATTATACGTAGTCTTGGAGGATCTTCAATTCGGTAACATTTGCGAGATAAGAGATTTATCGAGGATCTCACACCTACGCTCTTTATTAAAATCCGCGCCTGCATGCTCCGCGATCTCGCGTATAAATGTAGAGAGAGTTCCTGCACAGAAAGAACCAGGCCAGCTTTCTAACATAACCTTGCGAAACACCAGTCACAAGTCGTCACTTATCATTCCAGGATTCTAAGCGAGAAATCAAATATTACAGACTCATCGTTAGCTTCCACTACACATCGTTGCGTAAAACGCGATAAAGGGGAAGAGGCACCCAAACCACGTGACCAAAGACACCCTGCCCCTCAATCTCTTCCCTTCCCTTGATATATTCTACATCAATGATGGTACTCTCACGCGCAATCAATTCCATCCCTTAAGCTAACACTATCTATTATACCGAGTCCCCCATCCTTCCCAATTCACGAGTTTGGCAAGTCAAGGCAACACGTGAATCACGTTATATCACATCACGTGCTAATCACATCCCCCCTGGCGAGAAGCCCTGTCCTATCGCAGCATCTCTGTTTCCCTATCCCGTGGAAAGCCCATCCCATCCCAACCCATCCGGAAGTCCCTATGATCTCAAAATCGCACGATACAGTACAGCACCCCAGCCCACGATTTCTCCACCGACGCCGCAGAGTCGGGATGATAATCCGTTAGGTCGCGACAGGCGCGGATGTGAGTGAGGAGGAAAGAACCATACTCCGCTTACGCTGAGGAGGGGCGGCGATGCAGCGGTTAGTTTCAGTCTCGGGGGAACGGGGAGGGAGAGGAGCGTCGGTGGACGATTCGGGGGGAGGGAGGTTGGACGATACTATCTGTTTTCGTATTGAAGCATTGGTTTGGGGTGAGATTCGAATTCAGGCTCTAGGCAGGGAAGGATAGGGTACGCTGTCATCTTTTGACGAGAGAAACGGGGAAATCGCGTTTACTTTCACTGTGGTCTGGTCTGGGCAGCATGCAGGTGAGGTACTCTAGAGCCTTCTAGATGTGATTTCGAGATCGTAGCTGCCTGCATTCTCCAGCTAGGTGCCATGCCAGGCTGCCATATTAAACGAACGAAGGCTTCTCAGTCATCATCGATTCATCATTAAGACATACCAATAGATGGAAGCTCCATGTGAGAATGCGTGAGGGAGGCTTCAAATTGCCACGATCCACAGCGTGAGAAAGTCCTGGCCTAGGTTGTCGTTAGGTTTCAATGCTGCTGCTGGCTCCGGGAACAGGTGGGTAGCTCGAGTGGGTGTTTTCCATGTGGCTTTCTCTTACCTATCATCAGCGGACGTTTGTTCGCATGAGGTGGTGAAGTGGGAGACAGTAATATGCACTTGAGCGATTTCGCAGAGGTGGACCATGTCAGGAGCCTTTCGTGTCTGGTGCCTTTTTCAAGGACGAGATGCAGCCCTCTGTAAGCAAAGGCTTCTGGATGCACCATGTGGATATCAAAGGACGGCAAGGCGGAACGAAACTTCGGCTTTATTTGATGCTGCAAGCCTGCGAGTGGGAGGGTCGACGTCAGGCCGCAAATCTGTGCCTAAAGAGGTTTTGATATTCGTTAAATGATGAAACCATTTCCCAAGAGATCTTGAAAGGGGCTGTCTTATCGACCTATACTGTTCTGGTAAAGGCTTCGAGCTGGTGGAGTACTCCGTAGGTGTCATCGGGAAATCGGGCTAATCGGGATCCAGAACCAGAAGAGAGTCAACGGTACGCTTGTTTGATATGGTACAGTAAAGCGGAGAGTTCTTTTTGGGATGATGATGCAGAAAAAAAAGGGGTTAGTGAAATTCGATATTGATCAGAATCGAGATTGACCTCTGCCTCACATATATTGCCTTAAATCTCGTGACATGTAGGAGAAATCAATCGCCACCACATCGTGGTGCAATGATCACACCCGCCTCTCATGATTTAAGCAGCACAGATCAGAGCATGTGGGTTAAGACTTTTCCCAGATTCTACTCCGTCAAGCTGCGGAACGGCCTGAGGTTCAGGACGGGACAGGGGTGATCAATTTGATGGAGAATCCCTCGGCTTGGCGGCTGGGATTGCCCTTTTCACCATGCAAAGGAGCAGTGGCAGCTTCTTACCAAGCACACTTTTGAGCGTCCCCAGAAAATATACGTGTACGGGCGAGCAAGAAGTGGGAGTGATGGTCATCGGGTACAAAGACATGTACTAGTACCGGTTAGGTCGGAGGATATAGGGTGAGGTTCTTCCATGTTCGGTTCTGGAGGTTAAGAGGGAACGAGACGCCTCACTGCGAGAAGTGGACCTGCGTCAGTTCCCGTGATGGGCAGGATTGCATGAGTTCCTCCTTCTGTGGGATTTTGGCTGTGTTAGCCCCGCATGAAACTTCGCCCACCAGGTGGATATCTTCGGCTGCACGAGAGGAGGTGAAGAGGAGGAGGAGGAAGAAGAAGAAGAAGAAGAGGGGAAATAAGAAATGGCTGAGATCTGGTGTTGAGATCGTGATACGTGACTTTGAGCCTTTCTACTTGTACTTTCGTACAGTGCCTTCCGATTTGATTTGAGCTGAGAAGTGTCTTCATTTGCAAGACAATTTCGGATGCGGCACGTGAGAAAAATCGGACACCTTCTTGTGCCTTGTGCAATACTCGGGCCGTGGTATTGTTGACCCCTATTTGTTGGCGGAGAGATAGCGGTATCGTATCGTGTCTCGGCGGAGCATTAATTCGCATTAGTAGACTCCTCTCGTCTCACTTCAAAGCTGTTTAAGTAGGTCGGTAGATGTGTCACCTGACGTGCCCAGTACGGAACATGTAATATGTGCTACTGAGTATGTATGTAACATGTAAAATGGAATATCCGTCCCAACTCGTGACTCGGAACGCTCGAGTACAAGTGCAATGCAACGATCAAGGCAGACTCTGCCCCAGTACCAAGCCATGCCAGCCTGCCTGTAAGCGGCCAAGTCGTGCAAAAATAATCATGGTGACGAAGGCAAGCGGTCAGTCCGCCCAGTAAAATTGGACTCGGTAGGCCTCGCCTCTTCAATGGAGTCCAATAGCATCCAATATTTGGCCACCGCCCTTCCACACCTGCACAGGAGGTCGCAAGTGAGCAAGTGGCCATTCTGAATCTCCGCCAGTCAGCAGCCTCCCGACCAGTAAGAAGTGCACTGCCTATGGATTACCCATCCGGATCTCCCCATCCCTCGCACACCGCGTCGGCGCTGCTGAAATTGCAAGGCTTCTTTGGTTTATGTGTCTCGATAATCCCGCCCGTCCTTATTTGATGGACGAGTTGTGAGGGTTAGGGGCATCGGGGATGTCAGTGTCATCGGCAAGCAGTCAAGGCTGAAGGCGAAAGGAGAGACATGCCGCAGTCTCGGAATGGTGGAAGGCTAAACATATGGATGATATGAGCTGTACAAGTTGATGAGTCTGATGATGATTCCGTACCAGAGTACGGAGGAGTGCAGTTAAAGGAAGGTGGAGATGAAGTGAGCCATTATCCTCGTAGCCTGGCGAGGATCTCAAAATAACCCAACGCGAGATATGTATCCAACTTTACGAGGGGCGTAAACTGTACCTTCAGCACCATTAAGTTGTAGCTAGACTGATCGATCGTGTACAAATATCGCTTCTCCCTGGATTAGCGGTGGCATGAGAAGGGGATGGCACATCCAGTCAGTCAATAGCCAATATCGTATGAATGGGATGGAATAAATGTACGAAGCATCATCGAGTCATCGTCAGCCCTTAGTAGCAATGCAGACTGTACATACTTCGTAGATGCCGTCTGTAGTCTTTACAATAGGTGGTGGAGAGATCTCCTCCGCCTCTTCTGTTGCTGCATCCAATAACCAGGGTGTTTCCCAAAGAACAAAATCAAATCGTATCCAAAACTCGACTTGACTCGACTCTCGCTCTCGCCCTCGCCCCCTCTTTGCTTCGTCGGGTGGTTCGTGCTGCAGTCTCTGCTTGGTGGGTGGCTACGGTGGCTCGTTGACTTTCGCTAGAAACCTTTTTCACTTCCGCTCTCTACCGAGAGCCATCCTTCCATCATCCATCAAATCCTTCTCCTCTAAACTCTCACCTTTCTTTCCAAGGAAGTGAGATCATCCGCCCTCTCCTTCTTCACCACGATCTCTCCTCCTTCTCCTCCCTAACACTCTACTCTTCGCATCAAGACGACTTCGAAGGACAACGTTTGACTTCTTCGACGTCGGGACTGCAGCTCTAATTCCTGTCGACCTTCCCGACACCGTGTGGAAAGTGAGATACTGGGCACCCGGGATCACAATAATCACACATCACAACGGTCTGAAAGCTTCAGGTTCGTACAGACTATTTCCATAGCCTTCAACTCTGCTCCACCCATTGAACGGCATCTGCCATTGTCGATTTCCCAACACTGTTCCCCAAACCAACTTCACCATCGAGAATTGGAAGAAACCTACTAGGGCCATCATCGACATTCCTCATACCCGAAAACACAAAATTCCAACAACTATCAACGAATATTTGGATCATTCCGTTTCGAAGAGGGCGTTGCCTTCTGTAGTACGCTATTCATATCATCGTCAAAATCTTGATCACGACGCCCGTCACGAGTCGCTACTTATCGTGCTCGTGGTCTAATATCAGGATCCACGCTGACTTTCTTCAAGACCGGGCAGTACCTCAACATTACTCGACCTAGATTCATCGCCGCATGGTCGGTTCGATTTGAAAGCGGGTATCGGTGTCTGAGCACTTTCTATTTGCTACGTCGTGCTTAATCTTCGGTCTTTTGACTTTTGGCGGTCCCACGAAAGTCTCGTACCTTCCAACGACACTAATTAATGGCGAATTCACGACAATAATTTCCTGTCCAACTTCACTCCTTCTGCCTCTCTCGCACTCAACGTCCCGACTCCTTCGATCTTCTCGCTTCAAGCAGCCTTTGCCACATATTCAAACGTTTATCGCTTCCCCGAGCAAGCAGCTTCTTTACCCATCCGACAAGATTCTTCTGAGTCTTCGTCGGCTTCACGAAAATCGCCATCATGCTTCCCGGAGGTGTCTGCGCGGTGTTGGACTATGAGGTGGACCAAATGACCGACTATGTTGCTGAAATGGCACAACGGATCGTCCGACCTGGCTCCCCAGTATCTCCACCGTTCCGGAAATTCGTTTCTGGACTTCTATCATCGACGAGACTTCCCAGCACTACGATATTGCTCGGGATGAATTACCTGGCGAGACGAGTTAACATGCTCAACATTGCGAACACCTTCTCGGCCAACGAAGGTCAGGTCTGGCGGTTATTAACTATTGGTCTTCTCCTTGGTAGCAAGTTCCTTGACGACAACACATTCCAGAACCGATCATGGTCTGAAGTTAGTGGTATTTCCGTTTCGGAACTTAACAAGATGGAAGTTGAATGGCTGGTCGGCATTGGATGGAGTCTATATGTCAATCTTGACGAGAGCAAGGACTTCAAGGCATGGCTGCAGAGCTGGAGTGATTGGCGTGCAAGCAAGAACCTAGAACGCAGCGCAACACTCGAGCGTCTTGCACCACTTACTCCCATCGATACCAACGTCCAGAGAACTCGCCCGTACTCGCAAGCCTTCAATGGTTACACCAAGTCTGCTTCACGAGAGCGTCCTCAGTCTGGCTTCATGCCTTCATACGAACAAACTTCTTGGATGAACAACTATCCTACACCTCAGCTCACACCTCCTTTGGCTCCTGACTCTGGCCTTAACACACCAGAATATCTGAGCGCCACAGGCGGTGGACCTCGATACAATGACTGGGCTTTGTTCAACCAATACTCGAGAGGATATCAACCGCAAACACATGCCACATACGTTCCCACTCGCGTCGCTTCCTTCCATACGCCATACACACCCCACTACAACAATCACTACGGCGGAAACATCTGGGATCCAAGTGTTGCTGACTGCAACTGCAGCGCTTGCAACCCTCACGCAAAGCAGCCTTACTTTATGACTCAGGGTTATGGGGGACAACTCGTTGCTGGCTAATCCACACGCTCTGTCAACACGCTCACGGCACTTCGCACTCTATCCACATCCTTCTCTGCACTTCTTCTCAACAATACCCGCGGTGCCTAGCGCATTGTCATAAAAGTTCATGCATTTTCTTTCAGCGTCGTTTTCAGCGCGCATTACGTTCAGAGGTGTTATCATCCAGCAGGTTTCCCAAAAACTCGAGGGAGGCCTCCTCGATAATAACGCGTACGGACACGCATACACCTAAATTACGATCTCGAGTGCGTTGCGCCATTGCCCACGGTAGCTGCCTCGATCTAACGACTTTTTTTTTTTCTCTTTTTAACGCATCTTGATATTGGGGCGTTGCATTAGCGGATCTTAGATATTTCATTGGTCTTCGAAACAGGATCGCATATGGACTGGGTGGATGGATATCCGGTCTGGTGTTGGGAGGGAGATGGTCTCTCCGAATTTGTTTTCTTTTTGTCCTTTTTTGCACATGATCTCTAGACTTCTCGAGGGCTTGATTCTATTCAGGGTTCCTCCGAAAAAAAGCATATGTCTGTCGGTCTTTTCGGCTCGCCAACCAGAGACTCTGTAATTAGGCGGTTTTCCTTTTCGTTTGCTACTATTCCTCTTCATGTATCATGATTCGTTGATTTCTCTGGATTTGACCCGTTGGGTCTGGGATGCACAAAATGGGTGGGAAATGGGATCAAATTTGCTGCATTTCGTTTTTCGATTCGATTTTCCTTCAACTTGAGGACTTGAACGGTCGCCGGGGGCTTAATGCTGCTTTTTCTCGGCCAGTACCCTTTCTTTCTAGATCCTTTCACCACCGAAGTGAGGAATAGCATGGCGTGGCAGGCATGAATGGCTTGGGGGTGTTCTATACAACTGAGCGGGGAGGGAAAATTTTACATTTGCTTGCGTGGTGGCGGTTACATCCATGCTGGATAAAGATACGATGATATGACTGCTTTTTCCAAGGGTAAATTTCAGGTCTACCAGATGATGCTGTCTTTGCTGTCCGATTCTCTTCGGGGATGAAGCGTAACGATGGCTTTTAGATTCATGAAGACTTTGCACCTTCGACCCCACTCTCGCCATGTGATTCCCCTACCACTGCTCCTCGTGATCCTAAACCCATGCTTCCCTCCCAGCAGCACCGCTTGCGACACAAGATGGTATTTGACGGACATCTCATTCCTGCTTCTATCCCACCACTATCAAAAGACCATCCAAGACTCTTCTTATAGCCTGCTGGCATACCCAGTTTAAGCTCCATCGTCAGCGTCACGAGATCCACGCATAGACTTTGCCTTGATCCCCGGTGTTGCCTGTCCGTCCCGAGCGCTGATTTCCATGTCTGTAAAGCGACGTAGAACGGAGGGGGGATCGCCGAGGAGCGCTGTCAGGCGGGGAGGGTGGTGGAAGGGAGGGAAGAGAGGATTCATCCTCTTCCTTTCCGCTCTTCTCTCCTACTGTTTCCCTCTTCTTGTACTAGAGCCCAGCTTTACGGTAGGGTTAGGGTTGGGCTCGAGAGAGTCTTGGTCCTAGGATAGGTTTCGTATAGGGCGTTGCAAAATTCAAACATTGGGCTCGAAGGAATGCTTGTTCGAGTGAGGTGCTTAGGTGCTTGGATATTGTGCGTTCGCTGCTTTCTCGCCCGGTCTATATCTTCTGTCTTGCTTAGGTAGTAGGCTTTCCTCTCATGTCTTGTTTCATGTCCTTAAGGGGGTAACGACGGACGACTTCCTTGATAACGTGCCTGTGTGCGAGAGCTTCAACAGGTGCTCCACTATGAGATGGAAATGTTCTGTAATTCTGCGGTTCTTCCCTGGAGTAGGTGGAGTCGTATAATAGCACTCGGCAGGTGAATCCGGAGATATTCGACGGGAGTGGAAGTGGAAAGTTGAACCAGAGATAGACAATTTGTTTTGCAAGCGTAGATACGCTTTACTTTTGCATCTCATCTAGCTACTCTAGCTACTCTTCACATTAAGTGCCTGTCACGATTTTTGCAATACGCTCTTTGTGATAGACGTATAGTTCTTGATGCTATAGGATCAAGGAAACTGCCCTTATTAATCCTTTTAGAGACAATGGTCATTTAGGGAGAGTGCTGCTGATATAAAGATCTTACTTCAAACCAATGCGTACAACGGGAATATGGAGGGAAGATGAGAGATTGGAAACGTTCTCCCTGCTTCCTTTCGTTTTCGCTGGGCATCACGTCCTAGCGCTAACGGACAGGAGGGTCTACTTGACAAAGGATGAGAGGAAACAGACGCTTACTTAAGGTTTTGACTGGAATAGCACGATAGGCAAATAGAGATACTTCCATCGTATTGCGAGCCCTTGTGTTGCGTACGCTTCTTAGCTTTTAAATGAATGGTTTTGTACTCAGAGATTCAAAACGAAGCTATTGTCGAGTGCATTCATCCTACCCGACTTTATAATGGAACCAGAGAAACCTAATACTGACAATCCATCCAAGAATTTATTATGCTAATATATGAATACATTTCAGTTTCACATGATAGATAGGCCGGGGGTTGGACATATTAAGCTATACACTAGGAGTAGGAGTATAAGATGGAATATCCCCCAGCATCATAAACGTTCCTGCTTTGGGTAAGCAGTCTCAGGAGCTGTTGGCTGGAAGAATGGAAGCTCAAGCGTAACTAGGATAAAGAGAGGACTGATCGTCGTTCAATATCTCAGAGTTCTCCTCGCAGCATGGACGTTGACTTTGCTCGAGATACCCAGGCTCTTCTCAAGCTCAATCCGGCGATCGCGCAAACACTGCCGTCGAGCTGCACTGGGCTTGTACAAGGAATTGCGAATCCATCACAAGTGAAAAGGACAATGACACATGGGCTGTTTCTCCTGGAGGCTGAACTTTTGCGCTTTCGGTGCAGGCTACCGATGGAAAGAAAGATTCAGCGACGGGCATCTCAGTGCAGCGTGCTTCCATCCCACAACCCTGGAATATGCGCCATTAGATATCTACTAGAAATTGGAGGACAGTGCGAAAATCTTCTGCAGCATTCATTGCCGAGAATTTTATACCTGGACGGACATGGAGACCTTGGGCTCAAGACTAGATGTCGGAACTCGGGAACAAACGGTTCAAGATCATCAGAGATTTGATATCTTTATCAGTCTCATTCTTAAAGCATCGTGATATTCTGGCCCGGCTCCAGAAACGAGGGACTGTACCTTTGCAGGAAATTGGAAATATCCTATACACTCACCCCGGCTTGATAATTCCATCTCCCAGTGTTTGTAGATCTAGTTAAGCTCTTGGGTAGCATTGCTCAGGCGGAACGTTGTTCCCTTAGACTAAATGAGTTGCTTAGAACGAGGGCAAAAAGGTCGTGGGGTTCGCGTTCGAACGAGAAGGAAGACTCCTGAAATGGGGAAAGCTCCGATAAATTCTTGGAGAGTTTATAGGAGGACTAGGCTTTCGCCATTTGGAGGTATGATAAACTTGCAGCACTGATATCCAGATCAGATGAAACGACGTGCATCACCACTGTACACACTTCCATTCTATAGATATACACACGTGGTTCCCCACCATGATCAAACCTTTTCCCCATCGATGCTGATATCTAGTGGTGAGCTGCCTCATCCTCAGGCTCCTCCTCAAACCAATCCAGTTCTTTCTCAGCGGGCGCACCAGCCTCAGCCTGTCCTTCAACCTCCACAGCTTGAGACTCGTATGCCTTTAACTCATTCGCGATATCGGTCTCTTCGGGAGATTGGGGGGCTTTTGGTGGAGTAAACTTTTGGACATGGGAATCGGCGTCGTTGGCCTTGATGGCCGGGGCTTTGTAGGCTTTCAGTTCTTTGAGGTACAGGTCTTGGACGAGATCCGCTGGAAGAGCGTTAGCTTTTATTCGAGTGGAAGGAGGAAGGAGGAAGTGCCCCGGGGGGTGGCCAGAGAGGTATGAAAGGATGGATTGGGGCAATGGAGAGTGCAGAAAACATTATCAGTCCGACGAACCTTGACGAACGGCTGTGGGAGTGATGAATGTACGCTTGGTGATCACGCCGGTTGCGTGCTGTCTTGCGAGACGAGTGATTGAAGAGCGCTGCAATAGTCAGCTAGATTGGGTCAGATGCTGAGAACACCACATACTGAAGCTCTGATTGATTGTGCAAGCATGATGGCAGAAAGTGAGATCAATTGAGGGGTTACGAGGTCGTTGATGAGGTTCGAGACTGGGAATTTCGAGATGCTGAGAATTGAGCTAGTAAGTCACGTGATATTAATTACAAACACCCACCAAGGTTACCCGAAACCTGGTACTGATAATTATTCTTTGGATTATTCTTCGGAAGGTAGGCTCCAAACAATTGTCTTGAGAACTCGGGACAACCGTCTACCTCGATATGCACATTGTCAATCAGAGGCTCTGATTCAGAGCCAAGTAACGCAGTAGAACAAAGATGCCTGCAATACATACTCAGCGGATGGGCCACTGAATTGCAAGGGAACAAACAATGTGCGGCTCATGTTGGTATTCGAGGCACAGTCTATTACAATTCTGTTTTGAATTGCTTCGGACTATATACCCCGAGGAAAGAAATCATGAATTGTCTATGATTACAAGACTGCTCCACAAGCCATGCTAAACCCAATATACCACCAAGCATTATGCATAGAAGTTGACGGTGTCTGTTTTTCTGTTAGTAAAAATTTTATTACGAAGGAACGGATTGACATACCCTTCTTCTTGGCCTGAACCTCTGCAATGGCATCAACGTAATGCTCGTGGCCGATCTTGTTCTTCCCCATTCGCAAGGCAATCATACCAGCCTCCACACACACAGCCTTGAGCTGCGCACCACCAAACTCATCAGTACTTCGAGCTAACTCAGGCCAATTGACCGCATCGTCCACCGTCATCTTTCTGCTATGGATCTTTAAAATCTGGGCACGGGCTTCTTCGTTTGGTAGAGGGAACTCGATCTTTCTGTCCAGACGACCGGAGCGGAGAAGCGCAGGATCGAGGACGTCGACTCGATTGGTGGCTGCAAGAACTTTAATACGGTCATCGGAGGCAAAACCGTCAAGCTGGTTTAGAAGCTCCAGCATGGTACGTTGAACTTCTCGATCTCCGCTCTTCTCACTATCGAACCGCTTGGTTCCCACAGCATCCAACTCATCGATGAAAATAATAGCTGGTGCCTTCTCTTTCGCAAGAGCAAAGCAATCCCGAACTAGCTTGGCGCCATCACCAATGAACATTTGTACAAGTTGGGGGCCTGCGAGCTTGAGGAAGGTGGCATCAGTTTGGGCGGCGCATGCTCGGGCGAGTAAGGTTTTACCAGTTCCTGGAGGACCGTACATCAGAGCACCTAAAGGATGTTAGTTTGTGGTCAAAGTATTGATTTGAAATTTGTACCTTTTGGAGCTTTGATGCCGATCTTCTTAAATCGCTCAGCCTCCTTCATGGGCCAGACAATTGCCTCAACCAACTCCTCAATCTGTTTATCCAGTCCTCCCACATCTGAGTATTGCTCTCGTGGTTTTTCATCAACCTCCATAGCCTTTACTCTGCTATCATACTCTGCAGGTAATGTATCCAGTACCAGGTATGAATCTTTGTTGACACCAATCAAATCTCCAGGTTTCAGCTGCTCGGGGTCGACGAGACCAATAAGAGGGAGGAAAATTGTTTGCCGGGTAGAGGTTTTGATAACAGCGGATTTTCCAACTCGTGTGGCATCGAGGTCGATGTTAGCACCCTCTTCAGCGGATTCAGCGGTTGGGTCAAGGTCAAGGAGTTCGACGACATTTCCAACGAGATATGGTAATTGTCTAAGGGCGTTAGCCATAGCTTCAATACGGACTTCCAGACCTGAATAAGCATACCTGTTGTTCTCAATCTTATCTAGATTATCCTTTATCTTCTCTCCCATGGTAGCCTTCTCATGCGACAAACGCTGGAACTCGCTCTTCATGATCCGTGAATCATTTTCTAGCAGCCGTCTTCTCGTCAAGATGTCTTGTGTGCTCAAGCTGTAGATCTCCTCATCTATGGGATCCTCTTCTTTGTCCTCTGGCTCAGCATCCTTCATCTCAGCATCACCGTTTTGATCTGGCTTCTTCTTGTCCTTATCCTTGTCGCCATCGTCCTTCTTGTCTTCCTTCTGCTCTCGCTCGAGATCATCGAGATCTTCTAAAGTAGACATTGTGCGGTTGGCGTGATTCGAGAATATGTGGTAATGGATTCGAAGGATTGTGAAGGGCGTTGGTCAAAGGCCGTTATTTCGTAGATGTTGTTGTTGCTTGGAGAGCTTCGGAGATCCTTGAGCTTCCAACAGCTCGCGACCTTACATTTCTAAGGCAACTTTGGTCGTCGCGTTACATCACGTGACTAATCGAGCTAGGCTCAGCCCGGTGGGAGATATCTTGGGCCTCCATTCACTGAAAGCGATCTTTCGACATCCTCTCGCACGCTCGCTCGCCCTCTTGAAGAACGTCACAACTGTCGTCTCAATACATTCAGAGTTGCCGGTCATCTTCCCATCGATAGTTACTGACAGCTTCAACGACTGAGTAACTTCTCAGACGCCTTTACTGGTCGAACACTCTGCGAAGACTCAATCGTCAGAAGGCAGCGGCGCAATCTTCTCCACAGCCCATTTCACGACTACATTCCTTCCAACATCACTCTTACGAACACCGCATCGTTCTTTAGACTTCAATAGTCAAGAAGTGAAATAAATTATTGAACGATCTCCGTGATAGCAACTCGCATAAGCATCTTTTCCACCTTCAGACCGCGGTAGTAGAGTAAACTATTGGGCCGCTAACGATTATCAACGAGTATCAACGAGCGTACAGCTTCACCAAGAGCCGTCAATACCGCCAAAACGCATTCCCCACTCTTCGTCAAACTTTCTACAACTCTCCTTTGCGAGAAGCCGACCAAAGACCTTCGAACTCGAGCCATTGTATCCCGCAAGAGAAAAGAAGTCCGTCGACGCAAGCCGAAACGTGTGGTATTTGACGAACTCAACAACATATATCGGCCAAAGCCATATCAGCCCAAGATGATGGCCGCTCCACCGCCTGGGTTGGACAAAGCTGAACTGGAGAAATGGAATCAGGACCTCAACCTTCATATGATCTGCCCTGATTGTAAGGAGTACCCACCCAACCTCGTCGAGGAGTTCTCTTCTGGAGACATGGTGTGTGGTTCTTGTGGCCTCGTACTTGGTGATCGCATCGTTGATACTCGATCCGAGTGGCGAACATTCTCCAACGACGACCAAGGCAATGATGATCCATCGCGTGTCGGTGAAGGTGCAAATCCTCTCATGAACGGCTCTCAACTTGGAACCACCATTGCTTTCGGCGAGGGCTCCCGCAGCCACGAGCTTCACCGTGCTCATGCCAGATCTACTGCTGACAAGGCTACCAAGACCCTCCTTGCCGCTTACAAGGAAATTGGTGCACACTGTGACGCCGTGAGCATTCCGAAGAACGTCTCTGACACTGCAAAGCACCTTTTCAAAATCGTTGATGACGCGAAGGCCATGAAGGGCAAGTCTCAAGAATCCATCATTGCTGGCTGTATCTTCATTGCCTGCCGCCAGTGCGGTGTTCCCCGAACTTTCCGCGAGGTCTACGCTCTGACGAAAGTTTCGAAGAAGGAAATTGGACGAACTTTCAAGGCTTTGGAGAAGTTCTTTAACCAGGACAGTTTGGGCAAACAGGCTTTAGCAGCTGCTAGTGGTAAGTTTGATGTGCTTGACATCAGGATTTGGCTTTATATTAACAGTCTCATTCAAGGCCTTGAAGCCCAGAAGACCTTCCAAAGCACCCAATCTACGAGTGCCAGCGACCTCTGCCTCCGTTATTGCTCCCAACTTGGTCTCAAGTCCCAACAGTTCGTCAAAGTTTCTCAAGGCCTCGCTGAGAAGATGTCAACCGTCGGTGATCTCGCCGGTCGTTCTCCTCTGTCAGTCGCCGCCGCTTGCATCTATATGGCCTCGTACTTGCTCGGCAAGCCAAAGTCTCCGAAAGAGATATCGATGGTTGCGGGCGTCAGTGATGGTACTATCCGCACTGCATACAAATATCTGTACCAGGAGCGCGAGCGACTTATCGAGCCCGACTGGATTGCAGACGGCAAGGGCAAGATGGACAATCTTCCAGTAAATGGGTGATACCATAAGGACGATTTGCTCTAGCGTGGCGGGGACGTCCAATATTAGCTAACTACTGTCCCGATTATACTTATTCCACCCTTTTCTTAACGATGGATCTGTGTTTCTGCACACCGATTACTAAGTCTGCAACGACTGCTTTTGATTCACAATTGCAGGGCAAGAATTGACTTAACCGTCCTTACTTTGATGGCTAATTACAAAGGGGGGGGCCTTTCAGGGCAGCAGCGGAAGAACAGTCATCCGCACTCGGATGGCAAGCGTGCGTTGATTTTGCGTTATTAGAGCCATGAATCTAAACTTGAAAAGATGTTCTGGTCTTCTTGCATGATGTGGTCCGAGTCATTCAATTGCATACAAAGCATTACTCGAAGGATAGCATAGCAATAGCAACATGTCATGCTTTCCCAAAAGCGTCGACGTCTACCAGGACTCCCATTTCAATCTCGACCTTTCATTGACTTCCTTTCACCCTCCCTAATCCTTTCTCTCGCTTTCACCAACGACTTCCCGAACAAATTCAACCCCCGCCTCAGCTTCTGCGCTTCTACATTTTTCTCCCAGAACCCTAGAACCCCACACCCCAAATTCTATCCATCAGACTCGCCTCCACTAACTCCCTATCCCCCGTACTCAATAAAATCTTCTTAAGATCATCTTCTTCCTTTGCCCCATGCACAAACTTACAAAACGACCCATCTTCCACGATCCTTTCCCGATTCTTGAGCAAGGCGTCAATATCGAGATTCCGCACCTGTCACCCTAGAGCTTTCTACTCTTTCGGAGACGTTGTGCGTAGGATCTTCGCACCTATCTCGGGATCTAAAAACGGCTTTCTGGGACATCATGTGCTGCTCTCCGGTTTGATAGACAATAAAGGACTTGTCTTCGGCATAGGGACTGGAGTACCATTGCGAGAGGAAGCCGTATTCGTGGCTGTGTTCGCGCCAAAAGGAGATGGGTCCGTGATTTGGGTTCGTGCTTGTTGAGCTGGATGCTGAGGCCATTGAAGCTGATTTCCTAGCGATGACTTTCTTGGCCCTGCGATCTGTTCTGGGAATTTTGAGAGTAGAGAGAGGGATCTACGGTGGCCTTGGGGTTAATGGACGGGAAAGAAGTATGTAACAAGTCAGGCAAGGGCAGCTCTGTGAGGTATTACGCTTTAGCCTCGCGAGAAAGATGTATTCAAATGCTCTCTTATGCGGTTGAAATCGGGAGAAAGGGGTTTGTTGTACGAAGCATCCTGCAGGCATTCTTCTCAGGTAGGTGGGAATAGAAGTCGAAAAGTACGTTATGGCTTGCACGCGCCCAGGTGTCTGTACGCTTTATTCGAACTCTTGACGAGGACATGAACTATCCGAGGCGGACGTCACGAACGTTAATGAGCAAATGAGAATCTTCAGCGGATTACTACAGAATTGTCGATGCCATACAATAATGCCGTGTTCAGGTGATCCATGTCAATCCCTCGTTGAACGTTGAAGCCGAGGCTCAGACTGAGAGCCGAATGTGGGGAGTTCAAATACAAGTCTGAGAGCTCCTGGATGAATTCAAGCTCCCTTCTTAAATTGCTCAACTATTTCTATAAATCTTTTTTTCTTCTCGAATCTCCGTCTCATCACCCTCGTGTCGAAGATGTCTGGACCAGGAGTCGGTTTCGAATATCCTGCAAAGGAAGTATCCTGGTTGAAGCGAGATGTCCTTCTCTTTGCCAACACGATTGGCTGCACAGTTGATGAACTGCACTTCCTCTTTGTAAATTTCCTAGCGGTTATTGCCAATGCCTAGGGATGCTAATTGGAACAGGAACTCCACCCGGACTTTGCTGTGTTCCCAACATACCCTATCATACTGCGTAAGCTATTTCAATTCTACAATACAACGCGTCTCCTTCTGACCGCCTCCCCAGCCTTCAAGAACACAACTCAAGAAGTCATCGACTTCTACGCTTCCCAAAATGCTGTCACCATACCCGGAGTCCCAAAATTCGATTCTCGCCGCGTCCTCGATGGCCAACGCAAGATGGTCTTCCTCAAACCCTTCCCTGTCACATCCGCCGGCCGCAAATTCGAGCTCCGTAACAAAGTCGTTGGCGTTTACGATAAGGGCAAGGCTGGCTCCGTCGTTGAGAACCAGCAGGATATTGTTGATACAGAGACCGGAGAATCGTATGCTAGCATCGTAGGCAGTGCATTCTTCGTAGGTCAGGGCAATTGGGGAGGTCCCAAAGGTCCCGCGACTGAGAACTTCCCTCCGCCGGAAGGGAAAAAGCCGGATGCTATTGCTATTCACCAGAATGGTGCCGAGTCGGCTTTGCTTTATCGGTATTTTAAGCCCATTTCCAGGAGCAAGAGGCTGGACTGACGATTACAGACTAAATGGGGATTACAATCCTCTCCATGCCACTCCCGAGCCAGGACAGAAGATGGGGTTTGGAGGAGCGATCATGCACGGTCTTTCAAGCTGGAACTTTGCTTGTCACGGCCTGTTGAAGGAGATTGGCGGCAGCGACCCCAAGAATATCCGGGAGTTCCAGGCTCGATTTGCATCTCCTGTTAAGCCGGGTGACAAGCTTATCACTGAGATATGGAAGACCGGTGAGATGAAGGATGGATGGGAAGAGATCAGGTTTTTGACCAGAGTAGAGGGAGGAAAGGTCTGCTTGAGCAATGGACGGGCTTTGATGAAGGCAGTTGGCAAGGCTAGTAGCAAGTTGTAGATGTAAGTTGGAATTTGAACAGTATGGATTTGAATTAGTACTGCAGGCCCATCAAACTTTACGTCGGCAGCCCTGGCTTTATAAACTGTACGTTGCTACTGGGTTGAAGATTGTCTGGTGATCCCTTTTGGATTGGGTTTGAAAATCAATAGTAGCTTTCCGTCTGCGTTCTTGTATCAACCCAAGTCGCTGGTTCTCTGATGCAATGGGCAATGCTCTAGCTGCACACGACCAATCAAATATCACCCATCGGAGACGCACCACGCAGGAAACGAATAACTGACATCTTGGTCTCGATACAAGCTGGCTTTCCTCACAAGTGAGTCGAGGCCAGAATTATTTCCTGTAAAATTCGTTCACTAAAATCCCACAACTCATTTGCTCTTCCAAAAATTAGACCATGGCACTTCTAGTATCTCGCCAACCATGGAAAGCCTTCTATCTTTTTTTCCCTGTCCGCTCTCCCTGTACAGGTTGGTTTTCTGCTGCTTTTATTTCTCAAAATCGTCTCGTGGACTTACCATAACCCGATGGGGAACGCTGTCTCTAAGGCTTTGATCGGCTTCCCGGTCAGCATTAAATAAACCCAACCAAAGCCTTTCGAGGAGGGCAGAGATAAGGAGCGTTCTATTCAGCCGAGACCCAGTAGGAGGACAAATATCGAGATATTAGAAAGATTCTGCGATTCATCCAGCGACGATTGGAGGCATATAGTATAGGGTAATAAGTCTTAGACATGTCAATCCAGCTCTTCAATACCGTCACTAAACTTCCCCGTGATGTTCTCTATTCACTCCTCATACTTCCTTGCCGGAGCTAAGTAACCTTTTGCCATTGAGAACGTCGTCGTTGGAGGAGGGACGATTAACCGAACTTCAGGTACCCAATGTCATACAACCCAATGCAAGACAAAGACAAGCCTTTCGTACTTCATTTCCACGGTGGTGTGTACATACTTGGGGGCATCGTCAACAAAAGGAGGATGAAGACTAGAGCTGGTATCCAAGTACATGTCAAGTCTGAAATTCTATCCACAATACCGTCTGGCTTCATATCACAATTCTGACTTCCCTGCGGCCCTCCAAGACGCGGTGGCTTCATACAACTACCTCCTCGGGCACGGGATTCCAGCCTCTGAAATTAATTTCCTCTCGGAGACTCAGCTAGCTGTAACTTAGCTCTAGCTTTACTCCGCTATATCAAGAATCAAGGCGTCCTCCCGACATCACGCGCTGTACTCCCACGGGTCCCCCGGTTGGATCTCTCTGCAAGTCCCGAAGTACTTGACAATTATCGAAATGCCGGCAGTGATTACGCATTTGGTGATCTAGTGAGGTGGGCCTACGGGCCTTCAGGCTGGACTCTGTTGAAGCTACTGATCCATACCTGCTCCTCCTGAACAACGAGGTCAGTGCAGGTACCCCACCGTTTGTCCATACTGTAACGCAAGAGATTATGTACGATACGATGAGTATAGAGCCTTTTTGAAGAACATGAAAACCAAGGATAATATAATTGAGCTTTTCGAGACACCTTATGCAACACATGATATTTTTGGTAGGGAAACTATATTGGGCTTCGCGAAGGAAAGCAGGGGCGGCGAGGAAGGTTAATACTGGATCGTTTCCCTTCTGAGAACATGCCAATTGAATACAAGTCCACGGTGTAATCGAGAGAGAACTTGCGTCAGGAATTATAATATCAACCTTTGACCCTGTAATTTAAAATACAACTGACAATGCTGGCCAGAATCTTAAGGTCGATGCTGCAATCGCGTTTCTAAAAGGGTTGTGATAATGAAGTATTATTTGCTGTGTATTTACGACTATCAGATAAGGTGAATCAGCGCCCATGCTTCAAATGCCGGATCGTTATTGTAGCTTGACTATATGTCCAGCTGTAGGTTTGCCTGAGTAAGTTGTCGGGGCCATAAGGACGCCTTATTTATAGGTAGAGAAAAGGGTCTCCAGGAGTATGGCGCCTAGGCCCGTTTCAATATATATGCTCGGTATAAAGACCAATCAGATTGTCGCTACCGTAAACTAAAGTCGCGAGCTTATTTCAACTCTTTGTAGAACGATACTCATAATCGTTGTCAAATGTCACAAAAATTTTCTTTCGATTATCTTGGCAAGCATGTATATCTCGATGCATAGTGATAATTCGGTGCAGATGAAATAAGCTGACCACTGTGCTCAATGCGCCGCTTCTCAGCTCTGAAGCAGTCAATTGCAGATGCCTTTTGCATGCGTAAGACTGCGTATGTAGAACGGGGTCAATAGGTTTCCCTGCTGTATGATGGCTGAAAAGGAGCGACGGCGCCCCTGGCGGCCCAGAATAAGCAAACCGAAGACGAAGACTGGCTGTATTTCATGCAAGTATGTACCCGCTCTATCTACCTTGTCTGAGTCCGATCTTGGGCTTTCTTGAGGCCTCCCTTGCTGACTAACTGCTATATAGGAAGAGAAAAATCAAGTGTGATGAAGGCAAGCCAATATGCCAGAAGTGTCTAAAATTCGGAGTAGTCTGTGATGGCTACAGTGACAATATGGTTCACAGCCGCCTATCTTTGGTCAGCCCAGTCAATGTATTACAAACTCACTACACCATTATTCGCGCAAATCCCAAGACCGATAATTTTGCGGATGATCAAGAGTCTCGTTACTTCAAGTCCTTCTGGGAGGTAGGCGTCAGGCTTTGATTTTATCTATATCATAAGTGATACTAACCTGGTATTGCAGGAAGTGGCACCCAGATTCAGGGGTGCGTTCACTGTTTCGTCGGTCTGGACGTCTATTGTACTGCAAGCATCTTACTACGATTCCAGCATTCGGCAAGTCATCGCTGCAACAGGAGCTCTTGTGCTGAAACTTGATGCGGGTGAGGAGCTTCCTACCTGCCCTAGCAATTCAGATGATGACTATTCACGGGCGCTGAAATATTACCAACAAGCTCTGAAGGGCATGAGATCCATCAAAAACGTCCGAACAGCGTTAATTGCTTGCTTGCTCATCTGCACTTTCGAAACTCACACTCGCCGTATAGGTACGCAAACTCCAGTGCTTTTGAGACATGCTTTGATACAGTCTCAAAAGTTCAAAAAGCCATTTGAATCACAGACTAATTCCGTATGACAGACCTGGCTATCAAGACAGCTCAAAGTGGCTTCAAACTACTTAACGGCTTGCTGGCAAGTGTTCAGCCGTCTATTGCGGTGGCAGAACTGCATCCTATCCCTGAAATAGAAAAGGATTTGGTCAGAGTTTTTGCCAGCCTCGATGTCATGCTATTACCCGTGACTGGAGGCACAAGATTGAACAGTCGCTTGGTACAATACGAACCCTTCGGATCACGTATAGGCGCCACATCAGATACAATAATCCCTCACGAGTTCACTAGTATTGATGATGCAAAGATGTGTTTGGAGCGTCTTTTGGCCAGACATCATAGAGAGTTCGATAAACAGTATGTAACTACAATTATTTCTCCAGAACCTCTTTCTGTTCAAGATCGGCTTTATTTCATAGCCCAAAAACTTTATTTGAAGTAGTCGCCATATGAGATCTCGACCCTCAAATTCTCTTGGCTGACTGCTGACTCCAAATCTTGCAGCCCGGGCTGGACTTCCCTAGTACCGAAACTTCAAATTTCCAAATTATCCGGCATGATGACTGTGGACTTCCGCTATCGACGTTGGATATCGGCAATCGGGGATCCCGAGAACCTGGGCGCTGACATGCACACATTTGTTGACGACAACCTTCTCTGGGCTCGAGCCTTTGAGCATTTGCCAAGAAATATTAGGGACTCGGACCAAGAGGAATTCACAAGAGCAGTACTACTTCAGCTACATTCTAAAACCGTCTGCTTGCTTTTCATTGCACTCACAGCAATGCGTGAATGCATCTTCGATCAGTATTTGGAAGAATTTAGAGGATTCGTCTCACTTTGTGAGGTATACCTCGCACTTCCAGGCTCTAAGAAGCCATTCGTCTCTTTGAGTTGCGGGGTACTCTTTCCACTATTTTTGACCGCTGTTAGATGTCGAGACTGGGAAGTCCGCCGTAAAGCTATTTCGTTGTTGGAGATTGATCAGATTGAGATCTGGGACTCCAAGCTGCTGAGGCAGGCAGCAATGTGGGTCATGGAGATCGAAGAAAGGGGCCGTGTTTTTGGAGAACACATACCGGAAGAGTCTCGCCTCAGAGTTGGAAAGCTGTCGATTGACTTTCAGGCGAAGAAAGCTTGGTACAGTGCTTTTCGACATGACGTGGAGCCTGAGGAGGAAGGAAAGCATCTCATGAAGGAACTTCTATAGCAATAAAAGATACATATTTTTATCACATAGCCAAAAACGCACATTGAACGGTAGCTATTGTTCAAAATCTTGAAGATGACGTTGTCTGACTCTGCGCGAAGAGCCACAAGGTCGAGCTGCAGCAGTCGAGCGGCAGAGCGGTTTCGACTCATAGCAGAGGAGTAAATAAGGTAGCTCAGACAGACGCGGTATTGGACATTGACGTTGTGAGTTGCCGCTAACAAGTTTTCAATCACCACCTTCGAGGCTTTAAAATTCTTACAAAACACAAGGAAGCGATACGTAAACTCGTCAACTTTGTGCGCATCCCAATTCCAAAGCTTCAAGCCTATTATCACCTTGGTTATTCGTCAATGCGCAAAGCCCTGAACTATGAGGCTCCAGAACGCGCCCGGTCGAGTCGCACACGTCGACGAAGCATGCTAGATGACCTACAAGTACGCTAGATTAAAACTTATTGCAGTTCTTCTGGAGCATCGAATCCTTGACTACATGCGCCTTCACAATGAGCTCCACTTGAAATGCACTGCCCAAACCCTCGAACGGCGCCTCAAAGAAGCTGGCATTATATGGTCACTCGCAGTTCGTCTCCAGAAGGAATAGCGCTTGGAAATCCATGTACATACCCTTGTTTTGTCAAAATCGATTCAATCGTTGAGACGATCATGCACTTTAGAAAACGGCCTTTTTCTGAAAGTCTAGAAGGAGCATTAAGCTCCAGATAAGACTGGGGTGAGTTGGGCATGAGTACACAACATGCACGTCTACCTACTAATAAAGTGTGACATGCTAACTCCTAATCATTACGATGCAACGGTACTAGAGAACAAAGTCCAAAACCTTTCATAATCCTTGATGTTCCATTCCCTTATGTCCCTTGCCCTTATGTCCCCGAAGAAATGACAACTATGCAGCATATCCACCCGACAAATATATGCGCCCATCCCGAAGTACCCAAGAACGCCTATGCCATGCAATCCATCAAACAACGCTATTTTCATACACATCTGCACCAGCCCCCATTTCAAGGATCCCATACGCTTGCGTGGCTCTCAAGCTGCGAATTTCCTAAATCCCTCCATCTCCAAAGTGGGCACTTCAACCCATTTCAGTCCCGGTACACCCTCACTCCTTCTCCTATCCGCAAAATTGTTACACTCTCCCACGACCAACGTCCACTCCGACAACGCTCTCCCCGCATACTTTGCTCTAGCAACCTTTTCCGTGCTCGCTCCCCCTTCAGCGGGATCTTTTGGCGCAACCTCACGACTTGTGCCAGGTACCCGGGCGCCCAGCCATGCCTGTGCAGCGGCAGGTAACCTCGGCGGACTGAGTCGACGCTCGTTGCTAACATTGAGGCCTACTCCGCCTCCGTCATTGCCATTCTTTTGGCCTTTGTCGAAGTGTTGACTCCATTCTAGGCTGAATTTAAAGGAGTATGCACGATGCGTCGATGCGCTTGCCGGAGGTGTGTCGCTATCTGTGCTTGACGACTTACGCGATAGGCCAGGTCGGGAACGTGATATTGCTATCTCTTTCCGCGCCTCTTCGAGGGTCTTAGTCGGACTTGCGCCACGGCTATGAGTTGGTGATGAAGAACCATCTACAGGTGTTGAAAAGGTCGATGGTAGCACCTTACTCACGAAGGTCCATCGCTTCTTATTCGGTGCGGTGGGAGAATCGCTGGTTAGTTTTGGAGCAGATGAATCTGCCATGTCAACCTTCGACAGTATTGCAAGAGACGCACGTCGTTTGTAAGCTGTCTCTTTTGTAGTGCCTGCTGCCCCTGATGCTGACAAGGTCGTTATACCGTCGAAGCCAAGAAACAGGCTCGCCGCTGGCGATTGATTGTCGTTTCGAATTATCAGAAGACGGCGGCCTGGTGCTGGGTGACAGGGAGCTGTTGAGGGTGGGAGGACGTAGGATCTTTCAGCCGCTTGTTTCAAAAACAAATAGTGGGCCCAGGTTGCTTTCGCACGGGTGGAGATTGTGCTAAATATTTTCCTATGACTTGTTAGACATATGAAGATCGATCGAGATAGTGGAGACTTACGTATCCAAATCAGTGGCCTCCCCATATTCACGACAGAGTCGCCAACATAGAAGCCGCATGTAATAGGCCCTCACCATCGGAGACCAGTGATTGAAAAACTTGTCAAAGATTTCTTCCGTCAGAAGCCACTCAAGGCAAACGACCTCCTTCCGACGTTCATCATTCCTAATCACATTCCATGCCCCAAAGAGGAAAGCAAAGAGTCGGATCTCAGACATGCTGTTCTGACTCTCGAGCATTTTCTTGCAAACGTCCATCCAAAAGCGCCAATCGATGAAGTCGGTTTCAAATCCATGAGAATAGTAGAATCGCATGTATATCGCCAAAGCTTCTTCCATGAAGTCGCATAGAACGAAACAGGCGTTGTGGTCGAAGACGGATGTCCTTCGAGCTCCTGCCTGGATCATTTTACTGAAAGCTTCGGCAAATGTCAACCGGGCAGCATTATGATCCGAAGGTCGTTCCGAAATGAAGTCTCGCAGAAGCATAATCAGCCGGTTCTCGGCCATGAGCCTCGCAGAATTGTTTGACGGCAATGGAAGTGCAGTAGCACTTGCATCGGCACCCGCAAGAACATCATCAAAGGTTATCGGGGGTGGCTCTGCAGGGGGCTGTCGGTGGATGGTAGCATTGAGAGTTGTCAGTATCTGAGCTTGAACAAGTACAAAGCCTAAAAGTTGCTTGTTAGCTAAGCCTGCAGTCTCTTCAACATTATCGAGATGGACTTACCTGGAGCACGCGACTTTTCTACGAAGGACAGATCCGATGGCAAGAACTCCTCCGCCAGGATGTGATAATGCTTTGCAAAAACGAAGAACAAATCACTATCCCTTCCACACCACCGAGCCACCCAGGGGCCGTACCAAGCAATTTTCGAGGCAACAATTGGCAAATTTGGGCCATTCCGCAATAGGGTGGCCATCGACTTCACCGAAGTCCAAGCCAATTGCCTTATTTGTGACGGAAAGAGTATAGCCACTTCGTCTGTATTCAATCGGTCAAGACGTCTTGGCAGACCAAGCTCGTCTGCAACATGCCGGAGGATCTCCGCCTGAAGTCTCCATATCCGCACCAATACATCCGCTACTCCTGGTACAAAGTAGAAAGCATATGCAGATGCCTTGCCACAAAAAGTAACTAAACTAGCCGGTGCATGTCTTAATGACATCTTGTCAACAACGTAAGACATCTGAGACAGCAAGTTCTGGATAAACATATTCCGAACATTATGGTAGACAGATTCGGTCATATATTGGGATCCGGAAGAGTTGAGAGAATCCGACGACTTCCGATTTCGAAGAAGACCATCGGTGCTTTGATCAGGAGATTGGTCGGAGAGTGGAGCAAATGTAGGACCTTGCCGCCATTCAGGTCTTGTCATGATACCAATTACTGCATCCAGTAGCACTGGCCGATCCACACCTGACACTGTTTGATTCTGTCGCCCGTCAAGGACCTCCAAAATCCCCCTCCACCATTTGTTCAATATGCCTACTCGCCCATCAAGATCTTCTGGGCGGAGTACCTTGTTCGAAGGATGTGAAGCATGATTTCGAAGAAATGGCAATAATGTGGCTCGGACAACATTTGTTTTCAAAGACCAGCTCTTGGACTGGAATTTCGAAAAGTCGTTGTCCAGTGACCGAAAGGCTGGCCATAACTCATCCTTCTTGCGTGGGGGAAAAATATCGAACCCAATATTATGAAGCTTCTCGGTGGAATAAGTTTCGGGAAGTGAGGATATTTTGTCGGTTGAGGTTCTTGTAGTAGACTTGTTATCCATAGAGCTCCTGGCTAAGCTGCTAGTCGACGAGCTGGCGGAATTGAACGTGGTAAAATTCATTAGAACACTCTGCGGTCTTGACTTGATTCTGGAAAGGGTTGTTGAATTTCGATTCGCTTTTTTGAGAGCGCTATCGGATGTTTTGACAGGTGCAGGACTTTCAATCCTCGGGGCGGTCATGGTACGTCGAGGGCTCGAGGACGAGACCGTGCTGGCAGACTTCGAAGTGTGGTTTGCATTGCTATCTTGACCCCCCTCCATCCCTGTATTTCGGCTTGGTGATGGGGATCTAGATGACGTGATCCACGACTTTCTGGCAAAGGTCGCAAAAGATTCTGATACAGTCTTCGTTCTGTCCCGGGTGGCTTTGGGAATTCGAGGGACTGGAGGTACATTGCTTGGTGACGGACTGATCGCCTCGGAATATTCGGTCCTTTCTGGTGATCCCTTTACCTTTTGTATCCAAGACTTCGGTCGTGCGACCAAAGACTTCCTCCTACCCACCCTTTCGAGTTTCGGCCGCTGCTCCTTCGTACAATTGTTGCCATTCTTCCCGTCCGTCCCCTCTTCGACCTCATGATTCCTCTCCAGAGACGTGGCTGGTGGAGTCTCTGCAGAGAGAACTTGAAGCACATCTTTGTCCGCGGGGTATTGGGAGGCGAGACTTGGTATGCTACTGAAACTTGCAGCTCTCGGGAGCTCATCATCGTTATGTACCGCCGGTCTATTGTGGTCGATATTGCCAAAGTCGGCGATATTCGAAGAGGAATGTGAGCGAGGCAATATAGAATTTGTACTGAAAACCGGAGACATCGTCAACGCTGCATATCAACAGACTGCGGAAGCACTTTTGTGGAAATCTAAGAAGTCATTGCAAGTTGTTGGTAAGCGAATGATCAACGTGAGGACCAAACAATCTAATTCCTGACTGGCAGAGCGGTTTGGGGTCGAGAGCGTCAGATCGAATCTTTGGAAGGTGAGTGTTCGTAGTTTGGTAAATAGTACCTGGTCGAAATTGTACAAGCTGGCGTTGCTCTCGATAGACACTAGCAATTATTGTCGAGGAGTAAGGGCGATAGGTTGGAATCAAACGAGTGTAGACGCGACAGTAATACAAAGGTAAAGGAAATAAGTCCGGAAGAGAAGGGTCGTCGTGAACGAGAGTTCAGGAGGTTGGCAATGTCTGATCATCGAAGTCGCCTCGAATCCAGGCTGGTTTCCGTACAGCCCCAGGATAAGAGTTCAGAGCGGCGACAAATATGTACTACTGGGGCAGCTTATCGTGGCCAGAAATACAACATCTATGAGCAGATCAACGTACGGAACATAGTCTGCCTGTCAAATCATTGTCGTGGAATAAATATCTTGTGTGTCAGAGAATATCTTCAAACGTTAGCGCCAAGCCAAGTTCTCAAAGAGATATTTCAATAGGCTTACATAAACCACATGCAAGAATCTTATCCCCAAAAAACTCCACCTTTAATCTAGCTAGGATAATAACGCAGATCTGTGACCTGTATGAACATTTCTTTATCTGGGAGCTTCATTTTGTGCCAGTGCAACTACTCTTGTCGGTGTCCCATCAGCCGTAGCCCATCTTTGATAAGGACTTGCATGAAGCCGTTTTCAAGCAGCCAGGGGATTTGCAATGTTTCTCATCTTCTCCAACTAGTTCTCGTCTTGCAGGATGTATTGGTTTTGCTTTAGCTATCTTTGTGTCACTGTATGTCTGAGCCGTTCGCTTTTCATCGCCATTCTAAGGACACGAACCTTTTCCCAGGAGAGTTAATAAGAAGCGATTCACCTAAAAGTCCAATCATCAGCCTTGTATGCCGACCCCTGGCCTCGATATACATAAAAATCTCCGGTGACCGTGATATCAGCCGACACTAGGAGATTTGAAACATTAGGTACGTATCCCTCATGTAGAGTTCGAACCTTTCCACAAGCGCGCCACCTTTACAGAGCTATCGTTCTCGATCATCTAGTAGAAGGCTGACATGCTATTTTTATCATTTTCAACAAAATATCGAGAGGGCTGCCGCTTTTTGCAGGACCTTCGAGCTTACTTCACCAGTGGCAAATACATAATTTGTAGCACTGTCCTATAGCCTCAGTTGTGTCAAGCCTCTCGTGCTTGTTCACAACCCACATATTCCATTTACCCCTATTCTCTCGTTTAGAAATGATCTTAATTAACCGCGCCGTGTTAAAAACTACCGCGCGCTAATATGACGATATCATTTCTTATCAAACTTGCCTGAGATAGCCACCCTGACCATTCCCGGAGCCTGTGAATCCAGTTACAGGTACCGGGTCCCATCGTCGAACAAGCGCGCCGCTACCTTCACGCCCGCATTACGACCACACAAATCACAATGGCGTGCCCAACAGCGCAAATGGATTCCCTACCCCCCGAGCTCCTAGAACTGATCCTATTATGGACAGTACGAATGTCCCGATGCGAAAAAAACAGCGTCCTGCCTTTGCGATATGTCTCCAAGGCGTTCAATACGAGCTTGCGGCCTTACGTCTTGAAGACTATACAGTTGGAGTTCTCGAGGTTTTTGAAGTGCCCAAGTCCGCCTAGTAGAGAGGCTCTTGAGGACGTGGGGGGCTTCTGCCAGGCTGTATACTTGGATATGATGGTTGTGAGGGATGAAGGTACGTTGGACTGCTCTTGGCGTTGCGGTACCTGTGGTCTGGCCTACAGCATACTGGCTTTCGAGAATACGGACAGAGACAAGCGCAAAGATGGCTTGGCATGCTCAGCGCTGGATATCGAGTCCGTCGAAAATCGATTGGAGCTTGAAAATCTGCGTTAAATCTGGGTCATGAACTCTCTTCATGCCCTTTTTGAGCACGTAGAGAAGACTATGAACCTGCCAGCCTTTTGACATAAGCAGGGTTACTCCTGCATTTCGATACAAGAGAAAAGCTAACTGTTTACTCTGCAGAGGAGATCAGTAGACTCGGTGAAGTCTTTCATGGCATATTACCGAAAGTCCCCGAAATGGGACCCCTTTTAGATTCTCTCCGACGATATTGCATGAGCGAGTCGACATTCGACGAAGCGGACTTTGAAAAAGTCGTGAAGGTTTGTTGCACAAGAGAGAACATTGGATGCTGAACTCACGCATAGTAGGCTGTGATGTATAACTCCCCGAACATGCATCGACTCAAAATCAACCTTCCTTTCCAGGTTGTCGGACGAGCAAGCTTGACAGCAACACTATTCTTGGCTACCACATTAGCATGCGTTGCAACTCGGTCAGAGGAGTTCAGGGACTTAGAAACCTTGGTCATTGACCATGTCAGCGATACCACGATCCTCAACATCTGCAACAATCCTATCGATGCACGAAATGCGTTGGCTTGTTTTGCGACCTTGAGACATCTTGTTCTATCTATTAAGAGACAGGAAACGAGAATGACGCGCCAAAAGACTTTCACTCAAAACTTATGGCTCTTGATTCGTAAGGCGAAGGATATGGAGAGCCTATGCCTTCTTGGTTGGAATGTGAAAAGAGATATCAATACCCGCAAACACCAACATTCTGTCAGCTTCAATGGTCAGTATTGATTGTTTATCTGTTTTGATACAATTTTTGACGATTTTATGAATAGAGTGGAGTATGCGATCCTTGCCATACCCAGTAGATCAGTTCGGAGGTTTCCCCAGATTACGCTACTTGGAGTTGAAGCGTGTGGACATAAACCCGGAACACCTGGTGAAGATGGTCACAGAAAACGCGCAAACCTTGAAGGAACTTTATCTGAACGAAGTTTATATCAAAGTTTTTGGTGCGGCGGATCTGGAAAATACATCATTGTGGATCGGGTACCCCGATGTTCAAAGGTCCAATGACACCCTCTGGGTCGCAGAGGAACTTCGCGAAACTACGGGTCTATCACTTGATACCTTGAGAGTCACAGGCCTTGGCTACGATGATTTCGAACCCGATCGAAACTCAGCACGTTCGAACTATGATCTCAACGATCCAGCAGGTCTCCAGAGATCCTTTGATCAAAGATTCGTCGAAGCGGTATTTGGCAATGAGGATATCATGGTCGAAGATAATATCGCCGCTGGTCACCAACTACCTCCTTTTCAGATACAAGAACATGCCGAGACTCGTCTTCCCTCCTTGGCTTCTTTCACTCAGTCAGAAACCGTGATATCTCCTAGGGTACCGCGAATACTGCCACCATTGTATCAACGGAACGAGGTTGATGACTATGATGCTGACACCTATCAACGTGGTAGGGACACGACGTCAAAATTGAAGCGCTGTATCGATGGATACTTCTTCAACCACAATGAGCAAGCTCTGAAGGAACTGCAGAGAATCATCACGGTTGCAGATCGTGGTATGGCTTTGATTTCGCAAGAACTCATGCGAAGTCAAAATCTGAGGATTAATCCTGCTGAAGGAACGTTGGAGACTCCGGCAGGTGATGACATTCTGACGGACTCTGCTTGAAAGCAGTAACAAGCTTTGATTAGCATCTTAGGAATGAAGGACATTCTGCAGAATGCTGCGCCAATTGCATTCAGTTTGTGAGACATCTTTGTGACTTGTTCTGAAAATTCAGGCAATTCCACCATGCATTCGAACTCTCTTAGGCCACGAACAAAAGAAACTTCATCGAGCAGCCAATTCACTGCTTTCAAGCCATACAAAATGCTCCCAAAAGCCCGATGCTCTTCCATAGCTAATTCTAGGCCCCTTTCCCTTGGTACTTTGAGCTACCTGGTAGAGGACAGAAAATCGTCAAGTGATAAGCAACAAAGAGCACCTCGTCGAAGCAGTTGACAAACAGATTTTGAGCGTCTTGATTACACGAAGAACACCGAAACTTTGACCCTTGAACAACTTCCTCTCAATAATCGAGAGCATTCCATCTCTTGGCCGTGGCTCATCAAAGGAATAAAGTATTATCGCTCGAGCGACCGCGACACAAGGAAAACCTCCTCGTGGTCAAGGAAGCAAAAGATATCTTCGAATACTACAACAGAAGTCTCGAGCACACCTCGTATCCAGCGACCGCGCAACAAAGCGAAAGTCTTCGAAGGTGGAGAAGAGATGTGCCTTATCGCGGATCTTTACAGACTGTTGCATGATATTACTCTACTGGTTTTGGGCTTGGATCAGTGATGATTTCGGTTCTTTATCTCGCCCAATTGCCTCAACTGAAGACGATCTGGCTTTAGTCATCTTCGACTGCGATATTCTCTTCCCTTCTCTTCTCTCACCTATTGGATATATCTGTGGATTAAGCGAGCAAGGTAGATAGTAGCTCTCGAGGAGCAATAAAAAATCATTTCCTACCGAACCTGAAGGCATTTCTTGATAGCTTTTCATAGTTACTACAAACAAAGAATCCTGTCCTCTGACCTCGATCCCATTTCTTGTGTCTTACTCTGGACACCATATTTGAACAAACAAAGACTATGAAAATTCATTCAAAACACTGAGAGCAACTTTGATTACTGTGTGGACAGCATCTGTACCTGCTAGCAGAAAGCCGAACAATGAGGATTCTACTGATCCCAGAGATCGTAATCACTCAAAAGTTTGTGACATCAATTTCAATCCCATGCCGACCAAAGCTTTCAAGAGATGATAACCCTAATCACTCTATAAACTCAAGAAGACAGGCAGCTTGTTATATGATGAGGTTTAACTGTCCTGTAATTAACAAATAGCGTTTCATGAGGCTGGCCAATGATAAGGGATGACTCGTTTGAATGTATGCTTCACAGCATATGAGTCACCCCGAATATCAACTACATATAGACTTATATTACAAAAGCACCTCTTCGTTCCCTTTATTCTTCACGGAAGAGCACGAACTTTTCAAACAACCAAGACAAAATCCACCATGGCTTCAGAAAGCTACCAGAAGTTTTTCCTCCTAACCTACCCCCGCACCGCATCCAACCTCCTTGTCAAAATCCTCTCATTGGACCACCAGCCAACTCTCCTTCCCGGCCGGCGGAAAGAATATTATTTCATGCCCATAATCCGGGCAAAAATGCACCAATTCCGGGTTGCCGGAAAACACATAGCGGAATGGACACCCGAAGAAAGAATCCGCATGATGAAATCATTTCAAAAATGCTTTGACGCTTTGCAAAGACACGCCGAAATTGCAAAAGCTGCAGGGAAAAATACGTTCGTGAAAGAACACGTGCCTTGGTTGATCGAGCCGGTTGCTGAGACGAAATGGCTATTTGGAGATGATAGTACGGGGGATGATCCATGGACGGTGGAAGCAACTGAGAAGACCCATTCTATGGGGAATCCCACTCTGTTTCCTGATGCAGCTTTGAAAAGTTGGAAGCCCACTTTCTTGATTCGCCATCCAGCGATGGTCTTCCCTTCTATGTATCGGACAGATTTGGAACTTCAGGGTGCGGGTGTGAAGAAAACTGATGTCATGCAGAATCTTGAGATGACTATGCGCTGGTCGAGGATTCTTTATGACTGGTATTCGCAGGAATTAGAATCTACCCTGGGCGAGGATGTAACATGGCCGATTATCCTCGACGCAGATGATATTATGACCAAGCCTGAGGTGGTCATTAGATACAGCCAAATACTTGACTTCGATGAAAGGAAATTGAAGTTTTCGTGGGATCCTGTGAAGAAGGATGACTGGGAGAAAATGCACCCGGCGGAGAAAGCAATGCGAGGGACTATTTCTTCTTCGGCTGGCGTTGTGCAGGGTAAAACTTCAGTAGGTCTTGATATCGACCAAGAGGCAACGAAATGGAGGGCAGAGTTTGGGGACGAAGATGGAGAGAAGATGGAGAAATGGGTCAGAGCTGCTATGCCCGATTATCAGTATATGAAGGCAAAAAGGTTGAGATTATGAGACCTCCCAAGGTGGCTCGTGTTGTATCATATAAATCAAAGCCTCCTGTAAGAACATATGCAGGCTGACACTGGACTCACCAGAAACCGTCTCATGACGAATATACCTGCCTCCTAGGCATATTATTCCATATCTATTCTGATGCGCTTGCACTGAGCTGATTGCCTCGCCCCCATCTCCAGCAGATGTGACTGTGCCCAGAGGACATGAAAGAGCGTGTCGAAGCGGTGACAGTTCTCCTCACGACTACTTTGATCTTAATTGCAGGAGACTTATAGATTCGGTGGTGTGCTGCATTCAATGCGCTCCAATCAGAAGTCCGGTATCTAAGATTCATAAGATTAAATCTGATCGAGCTGAGGTTACTTCCTCTATGGCGACTGTACGGACTCAAGTTCTTGAGCACAAGAGCATGATATATCAGCCGCTGGTACGTAAACGAAGAAGTTTTCAATCTGGGGGGAAACAGAATGTTTTCAACTCAAAGATCACCTCCTGGAGAGCCTTTAAAATGTCAAAATCCATCAAGGGACTGGCCTGCTCCTAACAGAGGTTGTCATTGTGACCTTTCGTCGATTCTATACTTCGTCAATGTGGCAACCTTTGTATCTGGCCACAGCTCCAATTGTTAAATTCGGCCTCGTCCTCCGCTCTCCAGATAAAACTCCGATAGTTGCATCGGGAATGCCTCGTAAAGTTGCCGATTGAAAGAAGAGCATTAGGTCGCGTTTCTCTGTCCTCCTGTACCGAGCCACTTTCCCAAACTACGAGCTTATTTGTGATGTACAGTACCATGATATCAACACATGATATATTGTCACTCGAGCAACCCTTAGTTGGCCCGCAGCTCCTGCCGGAATGGATTTGAAATTTTTTCCCACGTACGATAGTTTGCTCAGCCTGGCACAAACTCTATGACAATCCTTCGGTATTGGCTATGTAATCCGGCCGCGCATAGCAGTTGGCATGGGGTATTCATGGCTCTGACCGTGGTAAGTACAGTCCAGTAGCAGATCTGATTTCTTCGTACTTCGTACTGGTAAAGTATTCCAACCAAACACTGGAAGTAGCTCCACCATAATCGTAACGCTCGTCCAATCCAGCATCATGCCTACGCCATCCATCCCCGTCGTCCAAGTCCTCAGCTCTGATGATCTCCTGCCCCCAAAATCTAGCACCCCGTTCTCCTATACTCCTTGTCTCGTTGATCTGTATCAACGCGATAGCAACAAATATTCTGACAGCCTCCCCATTAATGGTATCAACCGGTAAATGATTCCCCTTACTCTACTGCTTGCCAACATCGACTTCCTTAAATACGACATCAACCGGCCACGGAGTTGTCTTACTTCGTTCAATGCCTGGATATAAACTGCCCATCGCAATAAGTAGCTGCTCTGTAAAGTTTATAGCTCGAGGGCGCATTCACGTGTAGCGCTGCATTCCCGCCCGATCCCCAACAGCGTCAAAAAACTTCCAAACTCCAACACAAATTTCATAGCAACAAACATAACCTCGCCCAGCCCAGCTCGGTACTCTATTACTCTTCTACAAATCCTCGCTTTCGTTCCAATCCAATTGGGTCCGGGCGTAAGCCGATTTTTATCCTTTCACTTGCTGTCAATCTCCCTCTGCCCCTTCACGCCGTACGTACTCCGGCCCCTTTGTCATTAATCCAAAACCCATTTGCACTCCCGCCGTGACACTGAATAATGTAATCTTCCGATAACCTATTGCAAAGGGCCCAGCGAATGGGACTTGGGTTGCGACAGCAAAGTGGAGGAATAATGTGAGGAGGAAGAGTTATAGGAGAGCGATGCCGAGCTGCAGTAAGTGCTAGCGGGAGCGTGACATGAGGTGCAGGTGTGGAGGAGTGCAAGAAGTTAGACCTGGTAAAGGTGAGGGAGGGTTTCGTCAGGAAGGGAGTGGGGATTGTGTGGAAGCCATCGAGTTTGGACAGCGTAGGTGTGCAAGGTGCGGGGCGAGGGGAGGAGGCTTGTGAACCGTGATTGATTTCTTGAGGCAAGTGAAGGACGTCGAGAGTAGAGTCCGCTGAGGAGTGAGATCAGGAACACGCCGGAGAGAGTTGGGAGGTAATGGGATTTTCGGGATGGTATCGTGACTGTGCCATGAGTTGGAGTACTATTGACAACGCTGGGGATGCAATCTGATGCCCTGAACAAGGGCTCGGAAACGACTGTGATTTCTACATGAATTCCTTTGGGATGTCAGTTGAGGTATGGTTGCTGCTCTTCAAGACTTGCAGAACTTCTTGTTCTAAAACCACCACTCACTAGATACGGATAGGAGTCTTCCATTTTGCAGGCTGCGGTCCAGGGTGACAGATCAAATTGTAATTCCTTGTCCCTGAAGTCTCGCGCCCGTATCAAAAATACAGCCCAGACCAAGGTGTCGCTATCCATTTGAACCTAAACTCTCCAATGCCCGGTCCCATAACGCCGCTAATGCAAATCGCTAGAAACGAGATCAGAAGAATATACTATCCACCCATATCTTCATCTAATTTCCTATAAGCTTTGAGCTTGCTCTCTTGATTATCGCTGCCGCCTTTTCGACTTGTTTTTGAGCTAATGTCCAATCACCAGCTTCCACTGCGTCGCGGATAAAAGGGAAATAGGCCTCGTCGTAGCCGGACCAGAGCTGTGGTCCGAAGACGACATGCTTGAATTGGGTGCGTTTGGGGATCTATAACTTGTGCATTAGCAAGTAGTCATTTGAAAGAGGGAAGATATATACCCCGCCGCCCTCTTCTAAATCCAGCAGATGAGTCTCGAAATTTGCCATTCTAGTGTTATGGCTCTTCCTGTGAAAGGCCACATTTGCATTTTCGAAACCCCCGCCACCGAGGACAATGCTATCCCACTCTAACTCAAATTCCTCAAATTGACTCGCATCCTTGGCAAACTGGAGCACAGCTTCTCGCAATGGTTCCGTACTCCATGGTGTTTGACCCGCCTGGTTTGCCCCGTTGCTTTCAGCCCAATTCTCAAGTTCCATGACCCAACTTGTTAGAGAAGAGGAGTATGCTGATATATCGAAAGGGAGCAATAGGCGATCGGAGAACTCCAGGATCAACAATGCCCAGACTTGGGCGAGGACTTTATGATATTGCAATCCCGGGTCTCCGACGGTGATCATCCATTCGAAATTGTCGTAGGCAGAGTGATAAGGAAACGGCGGTCCGTCGAAGCCGAAATCGAGACTGGAGGTTCCCGCCATGTCTTGAAAAGCAACGTAGTCGCTGCCAGCACCCAGTCCTTCAAGTTTACCTCCTCGACGATCCCAGAGTTCTCGCAGTGTCACGTTTTGGCCAGGGTCAGAGGTTCGGTCCAAAACGCGGAGGAGAGCCTTTTGGAAGACGGGACTTCCTGCTGCAATGAAATTTTGGCCACCGACTGCGACATCGACATTGAGATAAGCAAAGGCATCTGTTCGTAACTTGTCCATATTGGCTTCGACATATTCAGTGGATCCAATAAGGTTGTACTCCTCGGCGTCCCAAGATGCAAATTGGATTGTACGAAGTGGCCTCCAACCACGTGCTACAAGATCACCGAAGATGCTAGCGACTTCAAGCATGACAGCAGTACCGGATCCTGGATCTGTAGCTCCGTAGGCCCAAGCATCGCGATGATTTCCAACGATGATCGCTTTCTCACCCTGCTCAATACCTGTAATTTTGGCCATAACGTTCCAAATTGATTGTTCATCGGATTCATCTTGGTCATTGACGAGGTGAACGTTGGGCGAAGATAAGTTTCCAGACCAGTATTCCACGTTCGGAATAGCCCCTTTCCACTCATCTGGAGCAGGCTGCCCAAAACCTTTGATGGCTTGCAATAGATGCTGAGCATCTCCCCAGGAAAGCGGTAAGCTGGGGATATTGACAAGTCCAGGATTGTTGTCCTTTGAAACCCTCTCAGCCCCCTTCACACTTGCCCAGCCAGGCGTAAGAACATCGCCTACTACCCAGCTCATCAAGCTGACCGCACCTCGCTGTACACCACTTTCTGGCATATATCTCCCATTCGGTGCGACCTCACCCTTCGTGAAGCCATCGTCTGCCGGATCACTGTAAATAATGCATCCTGCGAACCCAACCAGCTCTGCAGCCTTGACTTTCAATGCTCTATCCCCTTGACTCCCACCATATTTCACCAGGGCAATCGCGCCCTCCGTTGCAATGCCACTGTCATAAAGGCGCTTGAAATCCTCTCTTGATCCATAATTCGCATATATCAGGGGCCCAACCACGTCTCCAGACCTACTATGGCCATGGAAAACTGGCGTTTGCGCTCTTGGCGGATCAGAATAAACGGGATCTTCATCAATCTTCGCGCTCCAAGCTATATTTCCATCATCCTTTAGAATTTCGACCTTCCGTCCGTCATCTTTAGGATAATTCAGGTATACTCCAAACTCCTCCATATGTACATCCTCCAGCCCCACGCTCGCAAACACGCCTTCCACATACTGCGCAAGCACGTAATCCCCTTCCGTGCCTGCCAAATGATCCGCCATCGTGATCTCCCTCAGCCGTTCTCCTATCCTTCTCTCATCAACCTCTTTTTGTACATGCACTCTTACATCCTCCGGGTCGAACATTTGCCCTCCCATCCTCTGTAGACTGCTTGTAAAGATGCCGCTCATAAATAGCAAGTACACCACAGCCATAACCAGCAGGACAGCAAAGCAGCGCCCGAGCACGATACAGAAATTTGCATCAATTCGTGGCCACCCGAATCTCGGCCGCCATTTGAAAGGAAGATTCAAACTCGAAAGACTCGCTGACAGTGATGACATTCGTTTTCCCCATGCGGTCTGCGGCCTTGGGGGATCCATTATCTCCATCTCCTCCATCTCCCTCCGGACCTCGTCATCCTCTGTGCTCGCACTGTCTCGCCTCCGTTCTCTACCTTGCCCGAGAAACCCATCATGGTGTTCTAGACTATCTCGTGTAGATACATTGTCTTCTGTTGGTGGCGGACGATAGCCTGCTCTGCGTGTAGGGATGGGGAGACGGCCTCCCGGATCGAGATGTCCTAGTAGTCCTTCGCGTTCGGCGGGATGGGCGGCTTCGTCTGTGGAGCGGGAGGGAGTTGGCGTTGTTGTTCGTGAGGAGGTGCCGATTGCCTCTTCGTAGGTTGGGATGGGAAGGGGTTCGTATTTACTTGGTTTCTCGTCCGGCATGTTGGAGGTGTTGATTGTAAATCGGAGTGGAGGGATGGAGTTACGCACAAACGCTCAATCGGAATGACAGGGATGATGATACGGAATTTGAAGGATATGTTTGTATGAGCTCAGCAGGCCAGCTGGTATTGGAGCCGCATGTTTGCGTAAAGAGCGTTGGAGTTAAATTTGGGATGACGTGAAGTCAACGATAACATGATTTGGTCTAGGTGGATCTCGGCTCAGCTGAGGTTTAGGCGCAACAGGTCCGACTTGGATACGATTGGAGCATCTTCGGTTTCAGCGCAACAGCACAACGTCAAAAGTCAGATATACACAAAACTTTGTGGTATCCTAGAATAACAAGAAGAGTCCTACGCCGTTCAGACTCGTAGCATAAAATATGCTGGCCCCCTCGCAGCGAGTCAAGTAATCACATGATAAAGTTCCTTTTCAGTGCAGTCTGATAAGTAACTCTGATCTTGGGCCTGTAGATACAGGGTCGAGGGCTGAGTAGCTCCTTATGTTCTTGGTGAAATAAGAGTGTCGTCCTGTGTGTCAGCCTCTGGCCACTGCTATATTTATGACGGCCATGAAGTCGTGACTACTTTACTGAACTGTATATTACCGATAGCTGGGACATTGAGGCAGTACATTAATGCCAGCTGTACTACTTTCCTGCATCCATTCCAACCGCTTGGCAACGGCATCTGATTTCAGCACTTCTACTCGCGTCTTCAAGGCTCCGATGCATCAAACCAAGTGCCTTTATATCTCTCCTGTAGCTATCGAAGTCTTTTATGCGTCACTTCATCCCGCCTCAGCTACGTTGAGCGCGACATGCTTTGACGCCCTGTCAGCAAGACCAAAAACCAGGATAGCGTCCGCCATCATAGTCCAATTTCTCGCTCTCATCACCGATATCTTCTTTTACTTCAAGGGCAAAGGCCGGCTACGAGAAGAAGCAATACAAGGAAACTGTTGTAACCGGGCCCTCACTGACTGCTCACAGCGCATACTACCCTGGAGATGCTCACAAAATCTAACATGTGGGAAATTGCAAGCCACTCTGACTGTCAGCGATGCAGCTCTAGACTCCGGCCACGATACACCAGGAGACAGACGTGCCTGAGAATATAGGACGAATACAAGAGATCAAAGCCCCGGCATTAAAAAAAAAAGCTTCTGAACTACAACCAAACCCATATTACACCACTCTGCAAGAACGCTCGTCCCTCGCCCTACCCACTCGGGATACTGGCTGCCAATCTGTCTTTACACTCCCCCTCGAATTTGCTGGGTAAACGCTTCTGAAGATGTGAATGTGTGGAATGCATCCGCATTATAAGGTGTTAATGTTATGGAAGAAAACGAGGGAGACCCTAAGCTCTATTTTCTAAAAGATAGGATAGAGCAAGTCCGGCTCGATAAACAGCGCCTAAGATGTATCGCAGAGTAAGGAGAAATGGAAGAGCAGGCTAAGCAAGGGATCTTGACAGCGATGAATCAGGTGTGGCAAAAAAGGGTGAAGCTCAAATCGGTCAAACGTAAAGGATTCAAGAGTTGGAGGAAACGGAAACGGAATCGGAATCGGAAGAGCGAAGTGAGAGGGAGATTTAGGCATCGCGAGAGGAGCTGAACGCTGAGCATGGAGGAGGGGATTTGGGAGGTTTTATTGAATACCCCGTGATTGTACGATGAAGAATAATGAGAGATCTGCATCGACTTGATACATTTCTTCCCTTGGAAAGATCGCCCAGTAAGAGGCTATTTAGTTGAAAGCATAACGATATGACGGAGTACCCGGTATTAGATATTTCGTCTGAATATTACATAGTCTGGTGGCAGGAACTCTCATTTCTAAAAATCGAGGAACGACCATTTTCTGCCTGCACCTATGCGCTAACTGTACAGTTGCGCTTGAGAATCTGCAACCCCTCTCCAAATCATTGTACAACGAATGGGACCTGCACCTTTATCTTCCATCATGTTCCATGATACAGCGGCCCATCAGATTTGCTTATTTCGCTGCCGTCGTAATCACCCCATCGTACTCCCTCGACTGAATATATTCCAGTGTGCGCTGGAAATGGCGCTTTGGCATCTCGATTGTTGCGGATTCTTGGTTGGTTTGCAGATTTGAGTGGATGAGTTCAATAAGACCGTTGAGATACTTTGTCGTGACCTGGTTGAATGTTAGATGCTTTTGGATTTTTGGATTTTGGATTTGCCTACGGCTTCATTTTGTTGATCAAAGTAGTAAACGTAGCGATTGAGGATCTCAACGAAGAGTTCCACTGATACGGCGGTGTCCATACATGCATCTGCAACACGAAGAGCACGTTGCAAGCATTCAAGAACCCGCTTCCCATCGCGGTAGAGCTAAGCATGTTAGCAAACATCCAAGGAAATCGTGCTATGGAACTTACGTTCTTTGTTTCCTCAGTCTCTCCCTTCGCTGTAATTGGTACAGCCCACCACAAATGACTTGCCAAATACACAGCTCGGCATTGATCCGGCTTCTTGAGAAGCTTGCTACCATGGAGAGCACATTTTGTGATCAGAGTATCATAGTTCTCCTTACCAAAGTTTCTAGTCTCGTGTAGAGCACCAGCAATCACACAGACAGCCTGGAACTGTGCTCTCGAATCGCTGATAGCTTCTTCGTAGATTGTGAACGCTTGAGCAAAGAATTCATAACTGACTTCTTCAGCACCAGTCTGGTCGGCAATTTGACCGCATGCCACGAAGAGACGGAGACACAGCTCAGCGGAGCCACTGACCCGAGTGTAAAGTGCTGAGAGTGACGAATGCATGAACTTATACAGGGCGGATGATTGTGACTCCCAGTTGTCGTCGTAGTGCTCTCTAGCTTTGTACCGTCTTGCAAGCTTCATTGCGGAGGTGATCAAGGCTGGGGTTGTAAATTTAACGCGCTCATTGCCCTCCGCATATGCCTTTCTCGTCATCTGCAAGAGTTTGTATTGCGTGTCGTTGTCATCGCTGTGAATCAAGTGCACTATCCTTGCCAACCAACCTTGCTCCTCGACTGTCTCATCTGTTTCAAGAGCTTTTCTTTGTTGGACTCCTGGGTAACCGGCTGGCTGTTGAGTCCCCTCCTTAATGAGAACCTTCAAGATCTCAAGGACGCCCTCCAATGATGGGAGCGTCGAGATTTTTGTTTGATTCCGTTGAAGACTACGCGCAACCTCACCAGCAACAGCTCGTCTAGTGGGATACGTTTGCAAGTGGAGTAAAGGAACGTAGGTCGGCAGGGCAAGTGCTGTAAATAAAGAAATGTAGGATTTCAAAGGCGCCAAAAGGATATTGAGGATGTTGGTTTGTGACTCTGGGGAATGTAAGTCTGCACTGTTGGCGTGTTGCTTGACTTTCTGGTTTGTGTATTCGAGGATTTGATCGACGTAGTCCAGACGACCGGGGTAGATTTTGAGAGCTAGGTTTGCTAAAGACACTAGTAGAGCGGTTGTGTCTTGGATGGGTAGGTGCTGAGCGCTGACGAGATTCATAACCTGCTCAAAGAAAATCTCATAGAGTTTAATGCTTTCCGGAATCCCTTTGCTGAGTTTCTCATCGGAAATGCCATCAGTACCATTGAAAGGTTTGGTGATTTCCTCGGGATCCTTAAGCTTGGGCGCTGGCTCTGGCAGGGCTTCTGCTTCTTTTGACACATCAGTTGCAGTACCGTTGGGCTCTGATGCCGGGGTTTCTCCGTTGGGCTCTGCTGGCGCGGATGCAGGCTCTTCTGGTTTCTTCTCCTGATCGAGCCGTATTTTCTCAAGCAGCTTTGCGATTGCTTCCTCCTCCATTTCCTGCTTGTCTTGCAGACTGCTGTCTGATTCGCTTGCAGCGTATGACGAAAGCCGATCCATCATAGCTATGACAATATTCTTGACGTTGACGTGTGGATTAAGTCGAGAAACTGCTGCTAGGAACTGGTCCAAGGTGTGTAGGTGAAATTCGTCTGGGAAAACCTGTGTAATGACTTCCAAAAGGTATTCCTGGGCCAGGACATCTCGACATTGAACGACTTGCTCAAGTAATGGTTGTAATATGACATTTTTGTACGCTTCCAAATCCACCAATTGGCTTAATCGATGAAGATTATTCCCCACAAGCAATTGAAGCTCCTTTCGCTCTTGCGTCCGCTGTTCTCTTTCTCTCGAGTGTCCTTGATGTTGTAATCGTACCCAAAGCTTGTTCATCTCCACGAAATTGGTCAGAACAAAACTTATCGAGTCCTGAAGATTCCCTTCTGGTCCATCACCGCTTCCTTTTGGTAAATTGTCCCGAGCTTGGCCAGAAAGATAGAATCGCAGGAAGAGACCTCGTACGGGATGTTGAACGCCTCTACTCATCTCCATCATATCCTTCATAATCTCTTTGACTGGCGCATCTTCAATTGACATGTATACAGTTCCAACCGTGATCATTAGGTACAGTCGAGGTATGATGTTGCCTGCATATTGAACAAGCTCGTACAAATCGGCGAGGTGATTGACAGGGTGGGAGTCTTTGAGGTAGGATGATAGGTGTTGCAGAGCATCGAATACTGCCATGTACAGTTCATAGTATTGTTTGGGTCCTAGACTACTTGTTCGAAGCTCTGATACCAAGGTGGAACTGCAGACGGGACAAGTCAGTCAGCACGACATCATATTTGAAGGGCTGCGCATCTTGCGCCTAGGAAATTATCAAGTGCTGAATGCTGCAGATAGATTCTTACCTGCACTTAAGAGCATCCATCAACTTTCCAGGTGTTTCCAAGCATTTGCGCATAAGGTGTGTCTGTTGCTTAACCACCAGGATGGCATCGTCTAGAAGTCGAGCTTGATCCTCCACCACAGCGGGAGGAGATGCCATGGCTTCGAGTGGTTTACTTTGCTCAGGCGGGACCTTGCGAATTACGAAACTCATGGGAATATCATATGCGTCGTAAAGGGTAGTTCTTGAATGAGAGGCGCAGCGTTCTACGTTGGAGAGCAGCGTTCGCTACGGCGGCCGGTATGAACTCGTCATCCAAGGCGAGGCGAGGCTGTCAGAAGTGGATAAGATACGTCCCGTAATACATAATGGCCATTTAGATTCTGAATGGAGGCATTGGTAAGTTCGTCTATCTCAACATATATTTGAGATTCAAGTGGCAGAGGATGCTTTGCCTCATGGGATTCAAGGGAAGTATTGATTTGATAATTTTATTTTCTTGACAAATTAGGACACTGCTTCATTCAAAGCTTCGTCGAATTTTCAAACGCCGGTATAATGCTGCGCTATCCAGCTCTTGGTGCGCTTTTACAAACTCCTCCCAAATGTACATCTACATGCATTCAGCCTATCACTGCTCCGCAAGGACTCTCCGCTCCATCGCGGTCCTTGATTTCTTGGCCAAATATGTTGCTGATATTTTCGCCCAGCTAGCTATTATATTCTCTATCCTGAAGCCATTCTCATCAGATATCGCTGTCGGCCAAAATCTCATCCGATGAACTTGGCTCAAGTGTAGGTAAAGAGGTCGTTTGCATAGATGATGGTGCTGCGGTTCTGGTCGAGTTTGACCATGAAGGATATGTTGTGTGCCATTGCCCATCATCATATGGCGTCCTCGATGCTGATGATGACTCGGAAGTCGTCATTGAAGTCGAGATGGTGAACGTCGAAGCGTGTGAATATGGTGTGGCAGTCAAGCTCTCGCTGCTTGAAGAAAAGGGGGTTGAGTATGAGCTAGTGCTGGCAGAGGTTCTCACAGTTGTGATCGAGAGTTCTGCCGAAGAGGACGAAGCAGGGCTCGAACGAGGCGTAGAAGATGTCTGTAGTGCGCGGTCCGAAGATGAGCCAGCTGCAGAGGGAAAAGATGAGCTCGAGCTGGCTTCTGCAGTGATTGTTTCGGGGATTTTAATAGTGACTGTGGGAGCGCTGACATCGGTGGAGTAGCCGGTCGCGGTGACAGTTGTAGGACTTGGAGTGATGGTAGCTAGCACGGTTTGAATGCTTTCTGATCCCTCAATAATCTTCGTGGATATTGTGACGTCAGTTTCGATGATAGTCTTCGTTGTAGGTGTTTGCGTGCGCACAATCGTTTCCACTATCGTGGACGCAGCTTCGGGGGAGCTGGCAGTAGAAGCTGGTGAGTCTCCATCGACGGCCACCACGGAATATGTTGCTCTCCTGGCCAATGGCTCTACCCAGACAACGATTCGAGGCTCAAAGGGTAATGATGCAGATAATAGAAACAGCGACGATAAAGCAAAGAGCGACGACTTTGCGGCGTTGAGGCGCATGATGGGTGATAGGAAGAGTGAGAAATTAATATTGGTTCAGAGAATTCCTATGTGGAAAAAAGGTATGAGGAGGGCACTCACCAGAGAGGCTATAGAAGGATCTTATTATGTGCGGTTATCCGATCTAAGTCGGTGGGAGGCTGGAAATGTGAGGAAAGGCTGGAATTGCGCCTTGTAAATAGGAGGCTGGCGAACTAGCGACGCAATTCGAAGATCGAGCTCCGCGGCGCCTGAAACAACGCATCTGGCAGCGGCAAGTAATGAAACCAGTACCTGACTCGAGATACCAGCCGAACGTGTTCTATACAGAGAGTAATCGCCAATGTATCGTGATGCTTTGTTTATGGTGTTGATGGACGGGAGGATTGAGCATTTCAACGTTTCGGCGTTTCGACATTTCGGCATTTCGAGGTCGGTGCTGATGGCGCTACTGCACTCTGCACCGTGTAAGACAACCTTAAATTCCGCCCAGCCTCCTCAAAAGTTCAAGCTCTGCCCACGTAGGAATGAGTTTCCAGTTTATTGTGGCAACCCGAGCGGCAGGTGTGAAGAGATATATATACTCTGTATACTCTGTACATGTGCATATAAACCATAAATAGACATTCCACATCCCGTCGCATTGCTGACTTCGGGGCCAGTGCCTTTGAGGTACCTGTACTTCGTACATATGTCGAGGACAGCCTCGCATCTGATCTGACAGGACGGCCAATAGAATTGAGAAAGTGTCAGACTACAGAGCGTCTCGATGTCTCTGTGAGATCACCCACTCCACAAAATTGAACCATGGGCATGGCACTGTCGAGACTCGATTTTATGATTCTTTAGAGGCAATTCGATGTCGACTCAGTGTGAGTGGCAATCGACTCCGATGGTTCTCCTGTCCGCAGGCGAGGCAACCGAGGAACTTCCTTTCTCTCGTTTATCACCGACTTTTTCTCTTTTGTCCCCGCGCCGAGTCTTACAAATTCGCATCTCGTCCTATCACCAAGCTGACTTTCTTTTGTTTCCCTCGTCATGCCTGCTGATGAGTGACTTGTCATCCAGTCCAATTGCGACATCCAAGCCGTCGGCCTGGACAATACGGTAAGACACACACCTTGATGGCAGCCATAGCCGGAGCCGGACCCGTAGCGGTTTCGTAGTCGCTTTAACCAACACTACTATACCTTCGCATTCTTTTTCTACTTCAACTATGCAGAAAGAATCTCCTCCTTCACCAACAAACGCCTGACTCATTGACAGATTTCCAATATCCTCATTTCACCATGTCTTCCCGAAGTCTATCCCCGTTCCTATCCATACCCAGCGAGATACGCCTTATGATATATGACCTTCTCTTCGACGATAAGGGCCAAAAGACTCTCGAGATTCGAAACCAAACCCCAAATGAATATAGGAGCCGAGCGAAACCCTTTCGCACAACCTATCGAGTCCTCGGGAAGGATCTCGTACGCCAAAGCTCTCCCACTACCTACTACCTCATCACCGATGCGGAAATACATACCTCAGTCATGGGGGTGAATCGTAAGATCCACGAGGAGACTACACATATGTTTTACAGAAGTCACTCCTTTAGCTTCGCGAGAGACATCGAGGCTATTGTGCCATTCTTCTCCGATCTCACTGTCGCAACACGCCCATTGATTCGAGAAATATCTTTAGTCAAGCAAGGTTCTGTCTACAGCCGCGACTACGATCAATGCGAATGGAGTAATCTTTGCGAAGTATTGAGTGACAACATGCAATTGCAGAGTTTGAAACTCATTGTGGAAGGCGGACGACCAAGCTTGGGCTGGGATGGACTGAAAGAGTTCACGACCGCAGACTTCAACACGATGAGGGATATACAATATGAGCCCTTGGAATGGGTCTGGGAATTGCTCTCTGTCAAGGGGTTACGGAATTTGGAGATCGGGTCTGAAATCCACCATTGTCCTCCTTCTCGCTCTAACGCGATGGCTTTCTTTACCGCATTTTCCTCGTCCATTGAAAAGGGATTCGCAGAGTATCTCCAGGGCCAGATGGTCGTGTAAGCAATATGGGGCATCAGGTGTCAGCGTTACACGAACACGATATGCGGAGACTTCATTTGATATTCTCTGTACGAACACAGTCATCTCAAGCTTTCTCAGCCGCAGCGTCGAAAGTTTTTACCCAGTGCTTTAATTCCCATTGGACGAGATTCGAGAACGACACACGGGTCGTACAGGAGGAAAAGGCAACATTCGTTGAACATCATCATGTCAGACTCGGTAGTTATAGACATAGACATAGACATAGACGGCGTTTACTGTTACACAGGAGCAGGCGTTAATAAAAATGCTTTGCTCGTCTTGATCTGCAAGACTTGAAAATCAAATCTCTGATTACTCTTCCTCTGCTCCCATTTATGCTGCGTTGAACACCGAGTCTGTGATTACGCAGTCATACCTGCGAGCACTCAGTTATGTTTGGTCTTGTCCACCACTCAGAATCTCGCAATTCGAAAGACGCTCAACAAATCACCACGACCCAGCACAATTTCGAAATCCAGGCAATTCAGATCATCAGAATAGTCATCAAACTAGCTCAGAAGATATGACATCCATGCAACAAGTGGGTCTCCGGCCTGACTTTTTAGACTCTGACTATACCGTTTATTCTGGGGCGCTGATGAAGCCATCCGGGTTCTTATCGGTGCACGTTTTCTTCCGTGGGCTTGAGCATAAGAAGGGAGTCGGAGTGAGAGCGAGGCTTTGTAAGACGAACTGTTGGAGTATTGCTGTTCCTGTTCTTTACCCCCTCTCCTTGTCGTCCGCCGTTCTCTCTGGATTGGAAGGGTTTGAAGACGAAGAAGACGACGCAGAGGGAAGAGGCGAGGTTAGTCTTCCAAAGGGATCGGGAGAACACCCTGCAGAACAAATGGATCATCGCATGGTGGACGCCGATCAGGAACCGGAGGTCAGCCCTGTTGTCCCATCACGTGCCCCAACATCAACTTGCTCCCGAGCGATAACGACAACCTCACAACCAGCGTGTTTCCAATTCTTGGATCTACCGCTAGAACTCCGCCTGAAAATCTATGCCATCCTCCTCCCCGCCCGTCACCATACGATAGTAACCCAACTGCCTCACAATGGCTACTTCTTCAACACCGCCAGCATCCCCGCCTACTCCGCCCAGTCTTTCTATCCCTTCGGCACCAAGCCCCCCTCCCGGGGAACGTCCCAGGCTGCTGATCTCACCACGTACAAAGTGCTAAGCGCAAACTCCCACTGTTCTTACCCCTCTGCCTCCATCCACCCGGCGATCATTGGAGTCAGTAAACAGATCAAGGAAGAAGCAGAAGGGGTGCTGTACGGGAACGGAGACACAGTGTGGGATTTCGGCGTCCATCTTGATGCGTGCCGGGCGTTCTGGGGTGATCGGGGAAGGGAAGCGAGGGGCTTGTGTAAGGGTGTCAGGGTCGCGTGGGAGATTCCCATTCTAGGGGATGGGACGGCTAGTGATGGGAAATGGGTGGGGTTCTGTGAGTGGTTGAGAGAAGAGATGACGGGGTTGAGAAACCTGGATTTGACCCTTTGGAGTAGTTCGGGGAGTGTCGCGGGCTTTCCTGTCTCGGTTCCGGATGCACTCCCTTCGTCTGCTGGAAATGGGGGGGACTGGCAGCTTCTTGAAGCAGCTTCTGAGGAGAAGCGGGAAGTGGAGAGAGGATGGAGAGAGTGGGATCGGATTCATGAGCTGTTGAAGATGGAAGCTTTGCGGACTGCGAGGATCACGTGGTGGGTATTTGAAAACGTGGGAATTGGAGGGAACGGGAAGGGACATTTGGAATCCTGGTTGGCGGAGCGGATGGTGGGTGACAGGTTTGTGAGGGATCGGATGATTAGGGATGGTGTCGTTGTTGAGGGTGTTGTGGTTTTGAATGGGATACCGCATTAATTGCGAAGCGGAGGGGATTGAGTTGAAGGAGCCAAATGAATGAGTACAGTACATTTGTGTTTCCGTTAGCTAATTGCTATCAATAGGCACTTGTATTGCAGTAAAACAACGTTCCAAGCCTCACGACCTCGCTCTGTGGTATGTCGAGCTATTTTTGGGCGTAGTGTCCTAATTTCTCAAAAGATATGAACGAATTGAATTTGTATCTGTCCTTCTCGCGCCTATGGCCCTTGGAAAGCATATCCTCTTCGGTTGAATATCCTAAACGATTTGGATTCGTTCTCAAGTCTCGAAATTTGGAGAAATATTGCATCCTAGCAGCATGTAGAGATGTGTGTTGGTGTTGATGTCTTTCTGTACGATTACTCGCTTCATTGGAGTTAAATTCTGATACTGCGCCGAGGGAGGCTGGACGCGCCAGATTGCATGTAAGCATAGCATCCCTCAGCACTGCTAATTGTTAGCTCTGTCTCTCTCTCTCTTTTCCAGCAATTTCGTCATTATAGTGGCCACACCTGTGGCCATAACCAACATCGGAAACTACAATTAACAATTTCCTACGTCATCAGCTTATGCATCCCTCTCTCGGCCTACTCCCTCTATGGTGATACTATGGGCCAGAATATCGAGCGTATTAATGCTGTATTCAAAAGTTGGAGCAATCCGCTAGCTGTGGTGAAGGCTTCGAAGCACTCACCAAGGGCGATATCTTGAAGATCTCCCGAAGGAATCAGGTTGAGAATCAAGTTCAGAATGTGGTACTTGGTGGATAAAAGCAGTCTGTGTGGACGAGCTGATAGAAGCCTTCCAGATACGGCTCAAAAATTGAAAGGAGGCTCATTGAGGATTCCAAGGACGCTTCATGGCCAGCCAGGGCTCTAAAAAGCAACTTTGCGACCAGGAAGACGAAGTCAACCCCCATTTAGTCACCAGGTGGGGAATCAATCAGTTAATTCTTTTCATCCCAAGACACATCAATTCATTAAATAAGCCGCTAGTTCTCCTTCCTCTCTCTTTGATCTCTCTTTTTAGGATGTCTCTACAGTAATCCCATTCTCCCTCAGCGCCTGATCCAATAAACCCCCATCTAAATATGCCCTAACCTCAACAATTACTCCCTCCTCCCACTTTGTTGACCAAGAGTATTTTTGATCATACACTAAACCATTCTTGCACTTCATGTCCACAGCCTCCAGCTCCACAACTGCCCACTCCTCCGTCTCACCTCCAATGATACTCGTGATGCGCAATAGCATCGGGCTATTAAACGCTTTGCTGATCGTGTTTAGAGAAACTGATAGGAAAGTTCTTTTGGATGTGTAGTGTCCGGAGAGGGCGTTGGAGCCCATTACCGTCCAGGATACGGAGTCGGAGACATGTGCATAGAAGGATGCTGAGTTGCCAGTTGACAGGTGGTTGAAGATCGAGCGGATGTGGGATTTGGTTGGGTAGGGCGTCGTCATTTTGACTTGTTCAATGTTAAAAGGGGAGAGATGAAGGCTGGTCTGAGAAGATGCTAAGAGAGAGAAGAGAAAGGTGAGGAAGAAGCGTTTATATAGAGAGGTTGCGTTTCGGACTTAACATCGAGGGGGATTATCGCCGAAACTGAGGCTTCCCTCCTGTCAATAATACTGATTGATCACTTAGTAGTCAACTCCTATATCACGACTTCTCCCCTGTACTCCTAGATGATTACATCAAATGTACTACTCAATCCGCAACAGCCTCTTTGTTGCGCCGAGAGATGGAAGTGAGATCGCTCAGGAAGTTGGATGAGCTAAAAAGTTCTTTTGGTTCTATCAAAACTCTTGACAATAAGACAAACTTGAAACTAAAAGAATTGCTTTACACAATATGACTTGAAAGACGACTCGCCCCTACGCGCTACTTTCTCTTTGCTTCAATTCTTTTCGCACTAGTGGTATGATGTATCGTCCATAATCAATGGCATCATTCAAGTTATCATACCCCCGGATAGAGATGAGCTCACAGCCAAGATCAACGTAATCGAGAATCGAGTCCGCAATGGTCTTAGGAGATCCAACCAGCGCGGTTGAAGCTCCTCTCGCATTCGTCGCAGTGACTGTTGGATACCAAAGAGCGCGATCTTGGACCTCTCCACGAGCTGCGATTTCTAGCAGTCGCTGAGAGCCAACATTCTGGGGCGCCGGAGCATCAGCAGGAACCTTGCTGACTCCATTCGCTCGATGCCCCTTCAAAGAATCAAGCGTACGATGCGCCTTCGCCCAAGCGAGATCATCCGTTTCCGCCGTGATCGGACGGAACGTGACCCAGATCCTTGGGCGATCGGACGGGCCACGGCCAGCTTTCTCGGCCTCGGCGTAGATACGGTCGATTTGCTGTTTCGTTTCCTTCAATGGTTCGCCCCAGAGTCCGAAGATATCGGCGAGTGAGCCACCAACGCGATATGCCTCGTCTGAGGATCCGCCTACTGAGACGGGAATGGTGCCGTTGGTTGGGAGAACGCGATTGCTGAAATCGGTGAACTTGTAATATTTGCTATCCCAATCAAAAGGCTCAGAGGACTTCCATGCGCGGCGGACGATCTTGATGTAGTCCTCGAGACGTCCGTAACGCTCTTCCTTCGAGATGAAGTCACCCTCGCGAGCCTGCTCGGCATCACTTCCACCGGCAATAAAATGTACTACTACTCTCCCCGAGCTGAGTTGGTCGAGGGTTGCTAAAGCTTTTGCCGCAACGGTAGGTGGCAGTGTGTTTGGACGAAGGGCGATGATGACTTTGACGTTCTTGGTCACGGAGGCGATGGTTGCTCCAATTGTGAATGGGTCGAATCCACCAGAATCATATGGGACAAGAGTGTAGTTGTAGCCGTAATCATCAAGTGATCGAGCATAGCGGACAAGGAATTGAGGATCGATGGGAGCCCCAGGAATTGGTTGGAGCTCCGTTGATGTGTTGGGGAACGTTACACTGATGAATTCGGTCGGCATTTTGAGATTTGGCTACAATCGTAGGTTGTAGAAATAAAAGATAAGGGCTTTTGAAGAAGACATGCCATTACCCAGCTACCTTATACACATCGTTTGGTGCTGAATGACGAATGCTGCAAGAGAATGGCGTCTTAGATATCGCATAAGCTAGGTGGGGCTGGGCTGGACTTGAGGTGCTACCCCACCTTTCTTGCACCTTCAGGATATGGATTATCAAGTAGGATGTTGAGTTTGCAGCTACTGCGACTGATTGATTTGGAGATGTAAATTATTTAGAGACATTGAGAGATTGTAAGCGAACTTTCTAAGCCTAGTTGTACAATTCTATTGAGCAATCTAGAGGTCGAGTGGTTGCTATGAGGAATGAGCTTCTAAGCTTTATCGCGCATCCTATCCGACCAATTCGGGCTTTAAAATGCGAATATTTGACAGTTCATGAAAGAATGTGCAGATTCTTTGGCGGGTGAATGTGTCAGAGAATGAGGAGGCGGGACATATTGTTGCTTTGAAGGAGGCACAGGAAGTTATGTCCACTTAGACGCTTTTTGTTCCGTTGTTGGTTGCTTCACAGCTGGAGTTCAAGACCCGCGCCGATAGAGCAGTATCACTGCTCGAAACTTCTCGAATAGCGAGCGTTTCGACCGTGGAAAAGCGAATCCATATTTCCCGTGTAAAGAAGAAAGACCCTGACTATTTCAACGCCGTCCTTAGTCAATACGTCGAGGACCCGATCGATACCGAAACCGTAATCGACAGCCACAAATTCATCGACAAGTCGAAGATCCCAGGGAAGCTCGGAATCTACCTTTGACTTCAAAGTGCCGAAGAGCTTCACCACATGCTAGCAGGCAAAGAAACGAAACGGAACTCATCGGCCGTATGCTTCTCAATCTGGGTTGCGTAGATGTTGATGACACGGCGTGGCATATATGTTGAGCTAGTCAACTTTGCCACCAGAATAAGAAAAAACTCCAAGCTCACTTGAGCTTCAACGATTGGTAAAAATTGATATGAAAAGAAAGGACCATCTGCACGCATCGGGCAGACTATAGGCGCAATACCTTTTCGCAGATCAAACCATGTGCCGTTGAATAGTGCCAAGCTGGTTAGAACAACTTGACTCTATCCAGGAGCTCAGTCAATCACCAATATACAGCATGACTCAAAATCATATCCTCCCTCCATTAAAAACCTACTCCACACACTCACTCCCCACTGCTCTGCTTCCCCTCATCACCAACAGCAACCAACCGTCCAACAACTAAATACTTCTCTTCAAACCTCTCCTCCCACCCTCTCAAAGCCTCCATCTCCTCACCACCCAACCCCTCCAGCTTATCAAGCGGCGCCTGCAAATCCTTGGTCAACATCTCCTCATCAAAACTCCCACACGCCAAACCCCTCGACGCATCTCTCCCCGCAAAATTCTCATATGGTCCTCCTGGCCCGTAGAAATTCCTTCCAGATGTAACATCAAAGACTCGGCCGCGGACAGCCAGGTACACGGGCATGTCGGACGTGCCATTGTAAGGGAGGAGAGTGGGTGGTGTAAAGGTTCTGAATACGACCGGGGCGGGGGCGGGAGGGAGGGGAGTGGCCTTGGAGGGGGAGAAGAAGCGGTAGAGGATGTAGAGGAGGAGGGATACGAGAATTAGATTTATTGGTGTTGCTATTGTTTGACTGGAGGAAAATGTCAGTTGGGTATTGATGAGGGGAGAGGGGAGGTATGGATGTACACTTCGGGGTTGGGTGTGGGTTTTGCGGCTTCTGCTTGATGTTAGATTGGATTGATTGAATCCAGGGGAAGAGCAGACCTTGAGCCATTCTGTTCTCGACGTAGTCCATTGTGGGGGGATGATTTGGGGATCTGACTAGCTCTCGCTGCGCGATATGTCTCGGAGAGGTTGAATACAATGGTTTTAGTACAGGGCCTCGTTTGCAGATACTAGCTTTGACGAGAGTGTTAGATGATTAATGGATCTGTGGACTTTGTGATACGGCGGCTGGGCTGTACTCCTTGATCGAATGGATGTGAGGTGAGATTTGCTTTCGAGCTTCATCGAACTCCTCCGGGCTCTCGCCATTCTTGATCCGAGATGAGCACGTGATTTCTCCATGTATTCAAGTAGACGTCGAAGGAAGCGTTGACTTCTATTGAATTTTAGATCTATGAGATGTTTGAACATGTCTGTTATGCATATCTTGCTTCTTGATTCACAACTTCTGTTGCGCAATCGAGGCCGTCCTGAGGGATCCCCCTTTTGTACTCAGTCGTCTCTTAACAATTATGGATTCGCAACTCCCAATCTTCGATTGAGATCTCGCCTGGGGCCATGATAACATGCGCCTTACCTAGACCCAGCCTCGATTCTTCCAGGCAGATCCAGTTGCCCTCTTCCTTGCTTCCTTAGTATTCCTCCGAGCTCTGTTGGTGACATACTCCTCCTCCATCAAAGTCCTCATAACTTACTCAGCGCCGTAATCTTGTCGATAATAATAAACAACGCCTCGCCCAAAGCCAAAACCCTCCCCTCGCCATCCTCCACAGTACCCCTCCCATACATCTTCCTCCCAGCACTCTTTTCGACCCAAGCTCTACACAACACCGCACCGGGCGTCGGCACCGGCGCCTTATAGTCAACCTTAAGATACGCCGTCATCATGGACTTGTCATGTGGACGCAGATTGTCCGCCGCAGTCCCAATAACCTCATCCAACAGCAGACTCACGAATCCGCCGTGGCAGATATCAATATGTCCATTTACCCCAGACCCGAGCTTCGCAACGGTGACAGTCTCGCTTTTTGACTCTGTACCAGGAGGAGGAATTTTGTGAAATGATTGCCAGACGGGGATTGTGTCCGCTGTTGCTAGAGTGCGAGCAACGAACGTATCTCCTGTGTGTGTGGTTTTGATAATACGGGATTCGTTTGTGAAGGGTTGTAACGTTGGGTCTGAGAAGAGCTTTAGTGCCCATGGTATGGATTGAAAATGATTTTTTATTTCTGGTGGAGCTGGCAGGTATACGAATTGTTTGGAGGCCATGAATGCGAGATTATAATGCGATGTAAAATGATATGAAATATTATAATGGGAGATAGAATTTTGCTAACTAAAGCAACAATGGAAGATAGACCTCCACTCGTACAGTACAGATAGGTGATATCTGTAGCCTCGGCATGAACGTGCTGCAGCCGGATAGGCTGAAGTGGATAGGGGGCTTGACTATAAAGAGGCAAGGAGTCAAGAGCGACTATCGCGGGGCATGCGTCTTTCGAAGCTTGTGCTTGGAACGAAATAGGAACAGAAGAAGAAATAGATGCTCATCTCACCTACTCAATAATAACATCAATCTTCAGGACACTCGTAATGGAGCCGAGTAGAAGCTCGTCTTCATGATGAGCTTTCGTCCGAACTCAGGACGAAGTATCCTTCTCTCCAGCCTCGCTCCGGTCCTCGAGTAAGCCCGCGCTGAGACGAGAAGGCTAAATAAACATGAAACACCATGAACAGAGTCCTGCAATACGCGCGAGCATCGATGGAAGGAAACAGATTCGTTGGTATTTGTTGATCTGTTTCTTTGTTGATTCTTTTTAGTTTGCAAAGTCTCTATCTAGGAAAACGGAGGTAGAGATTCGGCATTGATTGTTGTCGGCGACTTTCGTTCATTGGCTCAGCAGGATTACAGATAGAGTACGCTGCCATCTGTCATTGTCGTCAACAGAAACCGCTTTGTTCGACCACAACCGTGGCCCCCTCTACAGTCACTCCTTACGAGTACGAACTTCTCTTGATTCACTGCAGCCAAGGCACGGGCTTCACCACTCCGTTTAGCTTGAACGACCGACGTTTTCACGACATACACGAGATACACGATACACACGATACAGACCCGATACTTCCAAGTCCTTGAGAATCCTCGAATACATGCGCGACGGCCCCCGCCTACGACTTCCGACATCCCAATACTATATACGCGATAGACCCAAAGTGCTCCACCTCCATCTTCACCCCACACACATCTATGGTCCGGCATAATGTGGAAGAGGCTAAACAATCAGAGGGGTGCACGCCAACCCCCAACCAGCGGGCCTGTTTTGAGCGACTCGAGTTTTGATGAGAGTGCATATAGTAGAGGTCTTGGAATTGATATCAATCAAGCTCATTCGCCTCCTCATAGAGGCCGACCTCCTCCAAGACCACCACGAGACGATCTGCCACGGCTACCACTGTAAGCATTACTTTATTTGTTACATGACGAAAGGATGAATAGTTTGAGCGTCTCGGAAACCAAACATAGAAGGGACTTTATACTCTAAGCGTTTAGAAACCAGCTCCACCGTGACTACTTGGCTTTTCATGAGATCACTGCTTACAACCTTTCAGCGCAGCTTCTAAAGCAGATGATCCTGATTCAAAGTTCAGACCGGCTTCCTCGATCTACTCCCAAGCCACTCCGAATGCTGCTACAACTCGATTTCCTCCCAATATCTACTCGAACGCTACATCAAACAATGACGACGTCTCACCTCCAAGCTCTCCGGATATTGCTACAATGAAGAAGAGGTATGTCGATTATTTTGAGTATGTACCAGGCACAAGTGTCATGCTTTCCTTTCTTTGAGCACAGCCCGAGCTTCTATGGTACACTGATATAATCGGTACCATCTTTTGTCAAGACTAGCCTCTCTTTGGAAGCGTATGCTAATATAGACCTGAAGCAGCCAAGGCCAGACCGACGAGCATGATGTGTCTCCAATCGACGAGATGCCTGACATTTCCCTCCTTAGTATTGGTAGGCCTGGTAGCAGACTCGAATCGAAGCCACCGTCTAGCAGTATTCCCATTCTTCGTAGGGAGAAAAGACGCAATCAGGTAGCACAGGCGGCATCAAACTTGGTTAAAAGAAAGGAAGTTGGTGGCAGGGCTTCAAAGGATGTTCGGTGGGATCCTTATTCAGGAGAAATCACGAACAGCGAGAAAGGGAAACCTCAAAGCGTCAAGCCTGGTCAATTTACACCACCAAGTCTTCACAACGTCCATCCCCCAACAGGAATGGCATTAGGAAACCAGTCAAGCATCACCGCTGCACCGAAAACTCAGAAATCATTCGGGGAGCGAGTTCGAAATTTAAAGATCAATGCTCCAGAACGCCCAGAATGGAAGGGAGCCAGTGGCAGGGTAGCCATGGTTTCTCCTATGGCAGATCAAATGGATGTTCCTCCCCTGAACATTCCCCGAAAGAGCAGCAGGCGTGTTGCTTCGCCCCATGCTGGATCGCCCTCCCCTGTCTCGGTCATACGAAGTGGTGGTGGTGAAACGAGTCCTGCGTCACAGCCAGAACTCTTTGACCCCACCATCCACACCGATTTATCGAACAGTGGCCGCAATAGTCCACGATTGTTAAACTCTCCTATCACCGCTCCTCTCGAGGCTGTTCCAAAAGCAATTTCCGACAATTTCCAAACCACCAAACCCTACAGTCATCAAAAGCGAGATTCTACAGGAGCTATCGAGCGCAATTTCAGAGAAGCTTTCAAAGACGTCGGATTCTCTAAACACAATCTCGAAGATTCGGAACCATACGTTCCACCTCCATCCCGCTTCAGCGTCACGACCTACGCGCCTTCAGAAGCACATAGTACTCCTCGCCCTTCGACAGACACATTCGACCGTCCACCAGTGCCCACACCTCCTCAAACGTACACCATGAGTCAGCAACAATCTCCTATTCTGAATCGCAAACGGCCAAAAGTAATGGAATCCCCGAAATCTTCCTCACGCAAAGCGGTCCCCTCATCCCCAGTCTTCGTTAGCATGACTTCACCCATGATCTCAAAACGCGCCTCTGACATTACCAAAACCCTCCCCCAATCTCCCGCCGAAGCGCAATCCCAAGATCTCATTTCCACTCTGCAAGCACAACTCGATGACTTGGCGCATAGGAGGAACAATATCACGAAGAGCATACGCCAGATGACGGAGCTCATGCCTACGGATGGTGTGTTGATTACGGATGAGGTGAGGCGGAAGAGGGAATTGGAGAAAATGAAGGTTGAGGGTTTGAGGGAGGAGGAGGCAGATGTTAGGAGGCAGGAGCATGATATTGGCTTGAGACTGCATAGGGCGTATAAGCGGAAAGATAACAATGCTGAATTTGAACCCACAGGACTGTGGGTTAGGAGGATTACTGGATGAGCTCATATCATGAATAAGAAACTGAAAATAGGCCGACGCCAACAATTCACAGTGCGTTGATCGGAAAGTTGAGGAAGGAGGCTTTCCATGGGGTTGAAAAGAGAACCATGTGAAGTTGGTCATGTGTTATGTGATATCTGGATATTTTGCTCTCCTGCTTACGCCGAAGCAGTTGCTTGCCAGCCTTTCGGTTGACTTGACTTCAGAATGTCTGGGCTAGCAAGCCAGCAATAACTTGTAATCTCTCTTAGTCTATCTATATCATCATCAGTGTGACTGAATCTCTAAACATGATATTCACTTGGATAAAGTATTTATATATATTTCCTTAGCAGGACAAGATATCGACGTTCAGAGTTACCATTACACAATCTGGACTAATGTTCCAGCAAGCATCGCCCTTATTTAGTTTGGAGTACCCCTCGCAAACTTGCGTAGTTGCGTTAGCATTATAGACATCCTATGGGGCATGCGGATTATTTATTAATTCGAAGAGCAAAGAAAGTCAAGGCTGATCCGAGAAAACTTGTATATCTACTGCCGTTGTCCACGTAAATGGCGGTGTGGTAAAGGTCGGCATTGGCACTGCCATGGATTAGCTCATACTCTAACCTTTCTACCTACAGATGAAGAATGAAGTATACATCATAGCGAAAAAAAAAAGAGCCTACAGTATAGCGTGACAGAAAGATCGATCTTGATGTGGTGACGTTAGTGGGTAGGTGGGTAGGGTGGGGTAATAAAAAGGGGTTAAGCGAGAGAGACTAGCATGAAGGGGGTAAGATTTCAGTATATTTACTACCTCTATCGGAGCTCACTGCGATTGAGATTCAACGAGACCTTGATTGTTTATGGTACGGGCCCTCAAATCAGCTCGAGACTTCAAACTTAACAGTAAGACCCAACGTCAGCCCTTACTTATATCCGGAATTCTAGGCTCTCTGAGATTCAAATGGCTCGTACAAAATGCGGGTGTGAGCTCGCATCAGTCATGCATCACGCTATGCACGAGCTTGAACTCGTCGAAGTGTGGAGGATGGTGAGCCGTTGAAATTTGCGTGCAAGAAAAGAGAAGCATAGGAAATCTAATAGTACTTTAAAGGCTGGAGAAAAGGAGAAGTTTTGAGACCAGCGCGGGGATTGTGGATGCGACTATTTGAAGTGAAAATAGGCTCTTTCAATAAAGCAAGCATGGACAAGGCAGGAGAGGAGGCGCTGTGTATATTGGCTAGGTTTGTAACGTAACAGCCTCCACTCACTGACTAAAGCCCTCCGGATTTAGGTATATATAGTAGGCACTTATGGAAGGCTTGTTAATGCGCCTTTCAACAGATTCTTAAGAATAGATCACGTAATGAGATTGACGCTGCTTGGATAGTTTACCACTAAAGAAAGATGTTTTGTGTAAATGCCAGGTTGACTTTGGCAGTACGAAACTATTTCGACGACTTCAGTGATGCAAGGGGTTCCAAGCTCGCTGACTAAGCCTCCGTTTCATGAGGTTGTGAGTTTGGTGACTTCCATCTATCATTGTCCCCAATACGAAGTACTCCACCACTTTTCATAAATATTAGACTTCACCAAGCTCCGACAATCAACATTCACTACTTAAGTATTTTCTTTCTGTCATGTGCCATAACACTGTCAAAGCACTTGTCTTCTCGGGAAGCAAGACCCTTTCAACAACTCACACCACACGTTTCACCCTCCCAACAGTACTCCAGCCATGAATGAAAGCATCTGGGCAAAACCTAGCAACGAGAATTCAAACTCCTTTACGCGTCCAGGCGACTGGAGCTGCTCCTCATGTGGATTTTTAAATTTTCAGCGCAGGACAGATTGCATGCAATGCTTCAGAAGCAAAGCAGGCGTACAAACTCAACAGAGTTTTCTCCCACCCAAAGCATTTAATGGTAATATCGTTTCCAATTGGAATCAACCAAATACCAACAGCTCAATTCCTCCGATTTCTTTGGTACCTGCTCAGAGACCAACTCCACCAACTCTGGGCAATATAGCGGATAGTCTTTGGGCTCCTCGCAGTCTCAAAGGGAGAGCACGGAAGGCAGATACTTGGATAAGGGTACACCGAACAGTCACCACCTTGCCAACATGGCTGACAAGTTCTCAGAAGCCCTCTCAGAATTACGACCATTCTCACGCCAATACACGAGCACCCACAACAATTTCGACCCCCTATAGTCCTCCAGATCTCGGGCTCCCATACGAAGTCCAACACTTTGTCCTCGCTATGATTCAGCGAATACTCGAAGAGGGCTGCTACGACTTTGCACATCGGTGGATACCAGGCACGCTAACCGAGAAAAATTGGAGCTGTCCTGAAGCAGTCGAGCTCTCGGTATGGCGAGACTTTCTTCCCGATGCCCTCCTTCCATCACACGCAATAGGGATTATACCCCAATACACCCTACGTCAAGGCCTGAATGATGCTGTCCGGATACGAAATGCTGCTGTTCACCGACATTTGTGTGACAATTTCGAGATCCAGAAGATGGCCCAACAGGCTCAGAACTTGATGACCATGCTCAGGGACGGGACGAGGCAGAGTAAGTTCTATAGGTTATGGGAGGAGTTGAATAGCTGGGATACGAGTGGTAAGGGTGACACACAATCTGGGAGACGAAAGCTGGAGCAGGCCCTTCAGGAAATCAATGAACGACCCATGGATGACATGGATTGGACTCCCAATGCTGTATCGCTTCAGGAGATTAAAGAGCAGGGTGAGCAGGTTCAGGGGACAGTAGATTATGGAGACGCAATGGAAATAGATTAGTAGAGAGTTTCCTTGCCTTCCCTATTGCTTGCTCCCCTCGTAATTCTGCTGTCCGGATATACCTGCAAACTTAAACAAATCTACGAAGGCTAAGTAGCTAGACCTAGTATGCCTCGTGCCAGTGACTTCCTCTATCAAGTACATTGCTATGATAGCATTTGCGCTTAGAAGGGTTTCCCAACGTCCATATGGCTGCCGCGCTGCTTTCAGGAGACAGCACCTTACTGTAAAATGCTTTGTCAAGGAAGCGCAAGTCTGCCCCTGAGCCTCAAGATGTAACTGCAGGAATATAAGTCTTGTCACCGCTTCCGCAACCAAGTCCAAAGGATCTCGCTCTATTCTTGCTGATCAACTGCTTCCGAGATGAGAGGTGCGTCCACGAGACAGATAAAATATCACAACAATCTCTTGGCACTGCTGCAGAAAGAGTTCTAAGAATTGGCGTTGTGTACACAGCGTAGCTTGAATTCCAACACCCGTCCCTCCTAGCAAGGACATCACGTGCTACTTTTCCCTGTTCGATAATCTTGCTCTATAATTTTGACTCCAGCAGTGCGAACACCTTTGCTGTATTATTAGCAAGCTTCCGCACTCAATGATGGATAAATGTAATTGAGGCGTTCATCCCGATCAGCAGCATTGTTCTTCCCGTCGATTTTGCCAACCTTTCTAGTTTAGCATCGGCGGACGTAGAAACAGGTAATCAGAAGGAGAGGCAAAAAATGTGCGACTGTTTTGTAGTTTTGATCTGTCCTGGCTTGTCCTTTGTGGCATTTGCATGCGAGGAGAGGGTCGCAGAAACTCTTGTTCTCGAATCTTGATAATCAGCTTCATGGATTGAGAAATCTGTGTCTGGTAGGTGTGCTGTGAATAGCGGGTATTGCATGACCTGCGGTCTCCGAAAGGAAGAACCCAGTCAATCATAATCTCTGGCGAGAGTGGCTAATAGGCCAGTAAGGTGTAGTTCTCTCCAGTATCTTCGCCGAATCTAACACTCATTCAGAGTCCTTGTTTGTCTAGTGAGAGTCCGAATATTTATGTTACCAAGTCTCCTAATTCTTCAGTTCAATTTCTTTCGAATTATTGAGATTTCACGTCCAGATTGAACAGTCACTTGATGTATTTTCCAATAGATGTGAGGGCTATATAGTAATAATCCAATTTCCTCTCTATGTCCATCTGGTACTGCCGCGCTCTAGATCTATCTTCCAAAAGTTTGTCTTGGTTTGAACCAGCGAAAAGGCACCTTTTTCGGAGGTCATATATCGTTATAGAAGCGGAAAAGTTGCTATTTACTAGTCTTTCCTGTTCGCAGCCTCTGGTTTCCGTGACTCATCATGTTCCAGACATAAATGTCCCGGCTTTCTATCATTTCAGTGTCATTATTCAGAACGTGAGTGCTTTGGTGACCAAGGCTGGAAAACTCGGAGATCCAGGAGCACCAGGCGGGAAGGGATCATAGGAGGGTGGTCGTGGATCGACGGATATCCCAGGGGCACCTCTTGCAGCCGACAGCTCCTTCTGCTTATCCGCCAAACGTATGGCGAACACGTGCCGTGTTCCCAATCCTTCACCGCCGATGTTTTGAACCCCCTCAGCAATCTCATTCCCGATGCGGATCGCATCTTCAATCCTCCCTTGCTCTTGATAACAGCTCAAGAGCAGCCACAATACCTGGATCCGATCGATATGTTCCCCATCCTCTCGGACCGAGGCTTTGTATCTCTTCTTGTCAACGAGGTCGATGAGAATATTTTCTGCTTCAATCCAGCGATTTTGACGAGCAATGACTTGGGCCAAGTAAAATCTTCCGAGCATTGTGCCAAGATGATTTTCGCCGAGGTTTCTTGCAACGATTGGAAGATGATGGCGGATCATCGCCTCTGCTTCGTCCGCTTTGTTCTGAGCAGCTTTGATTCTCGCCACTGTCAACTTAGCCAAGAGGGTATGGGGGTGTTCTCTTCCGCTTTGTTTTATTCTCTCTGCCACGACTTGCTCGGCTAACTCATATCCAGGCTTTAGTAAGTCGCCGCCAATTCTCAAGTATGCTTGAGCCACATGGTCCATAGCAGTGAGGGTATCGGTGTGTGTCGAGCCCATGGTCTTAAGATTCTTCATTCCATTCCATGCTTTCAGATGTAGTTGTTTAGATTTTTCAAAATCGAAATATCGGGACATCACATCGCCGAGATGATCCACAGCAACCAATGTATCCTCGTGATTTTCGCCAAGAACTTCGGTCATTCTTTCGACTGCCTCTTCATGCAGTTCACGAGCCTCATTCAAACGCCCTTCCAGAAGGCAAGCATGACCTAGAGTATGCTTTGCCTTGAGTGTCCTGGGGTGATCGGCTCCAAACAAATTCAGGCATGAATCAAGTACTTGTCTCTGTAATTCTAGGGCTTTGTTGGTGCGTGTCTGCAAAATGTAGGTAATGGAGAGAAGGTTCATGACTGCAAAGTTCTTGAGATCAGCGTGTTACTTTTGAACGGACTATAGCAGAAGATGGAGCCGGCGAGTCATGTGAATTTCAATAGCTGCTGGAGAAGCAATCATGGGAGGGGTACATACCGTCAATTGTTCTCTCATGCTCCAAGCCTAGCATTTCACAAGCAAACCTCTTCACCGTCAATTGAAGTTTTTCTGCTTCCTCCCAATCACCGCAGTGTAAGTATACGAGGCTGAATTTTGCATTCTCCGTGGCTTGCCTTGCGCTGAATTCGGGAGGAGCTCCAAGCCAAGAAATCAGTGAAAGACCTTTACGTCCCTTTCGTCTGGCTTGAATTCTTCTCTGGATCTCCATGTGACGATTTCGAGCATGCTCGACGTGTGGATAGATCGTTAGTTTCATCTTCTCGTCCGAGAGTTTATACACCGCAGGGGGTCTGAAGAAAATGCACTGCGTCAGCGTAGATACTGCTACTTGACACCACATGGCTTGCATCGCTGTACTGGTTTCCGGCCTCTCTCGAACGTAGGTATGGACTAGCGGATGCATCCAGTAACTATCTGACTGTTGGTGATAGCTCAACATGCCCAGCTGAACAAGAAATCCCAGTGCCTCGCGCAGCCTGTCTTCATCAAACGGTGGATCACCGTCGCGCAACACAGCCGGTAGCAGGGAATGTGTAGTTTGCGCATATGCTAGATAACGAAACGCAACCTCTCGCAAGTGGTCATTCCAGGATTTTGATTTGACTCGTCGTGCGATGGGCTTGATTGGCTGCCTGGCCTCGAGGTCTTGCACATCTTCTCTTTCTCGAGAAGGGTTCTTTGCTGCGGAAATCAGGATATCAACTGCGATATTTTCCCAATAGAAAAACGCAAACATATTGAGCAGCTGTAACCCATCCTGAGCTGCCTTTCCTCTCTTGTTCTCTAGCCCTAAGTAGATGATCTCCCATGTAGAGTAGACATGTAAATTGATATCTTCACCTCCACGATTACTGCGAACGCGTTCCCAAAACCGTAGGTGATAATCAAGATAGTTACCTAGTTGGCAGAGCCCATCCATTATAGCTTTTCCTGCGTGAATAAGTGCCAATGGCAGAAATCCTAATTTTTGTGCGATGTCAGACGCCGAACTTCTGGTTGCAAGCTCCCATGGACTGGGAATCTCAGCAGCTCGGAGCAACAGATCACTAGCCTCGTTCACTTCCAGCTTCTCGAACTGGTAGAATCTCGATCCCACTGTGCCATGTCTCTTGTTTGAAGGATTTCGTGTCGTCAATAGGATGGTGCCTCTTTCCCCGCCTGGAAAATAGCGAGTGACGTCGAGATCAGGGTCATCCGCGTTATCGACGATGAGCAGCCACGGCTGTTGACGACTCGAAAGCCAACTCTTGCCCGCGTTTTCGTTCGGCTCTGCACCGCCCATCTTTGCGATCCTAGAGAATGAGTGCTTCGCAAAATCATACGACCTCCCATCGATCCAGAATATTCCCCAATAGCTGGAATACACTTTTAGAAGTGACCTAAACCAGAAAAGGAGAACTTGAGAAGTATACATACTGCTCCCGATTGTCTTGAGCAAATTTGCAACAGAACTCAGTTTTACCCGAGCCTCCGAGCCCATGGATCACGAAACGCTTCTGGGTATGGGTTCGCTCTTGTGGAGTAGCAATGTCGAGCATGTGTTTGAGTTCCTTCAACTGCCCATCGCGGCCTGTGAAAATGCTACTTACTGTCCGAGGAATGTCGAAATGATCGTTGAAAGTGATCAAAGATGACAAAGCTTGTGCTGAATCGATCGAATTGCGAAGCTGTTGATAATGTTGAGAACACGAGACCGTACCGTGGAAAATGATGACTTACATTGTCACCATCCGCAGAGTTGAGTCTCCGCCGAAGGAGATCCATCTTGTGTTCAAGCATACGATTTTGTTGCTGCAACTTGTCCGAAGTATCGCCAATGAGTTGATCAGTCGACGTCTGAGCATTGCGAGTAAAGAACCTGAAAATGATCAGCATGTTATTTTACCTTGTGTGTGGCAACCAACGCATTCAGAGTTCCGAGAAGTATCTGGATCGCATCTCGATGATTTGAGAGTCGATCCCGGACCTGCTGGTAGTCTGCATCTTTTGCATGTCTCCTCAGATGCTTTTTGATGCCATCCCACTTTCCAGTGACAGTAGGCCCATTGTTGCCAATAACTTCCTTCAGATACTGCTCCAGCTTTTTCGCCTCAACTCGACAATCATGGAGCAAAGTGCCTAGCTTCTTCCAGGTATCGTCGATATAAGCGGCATCTTTGAACGATGGGCCGGGAACACGTTCACGGGTGGTGAGCCAGAGGCACTCGATCGAATCGTTGACTGAGACCAAAGTGTCGATTTCTTGCGTAAGGCTCGCGATCTCTTCGTCCACCCTCCCCGCAGCGTCCTCGACTTCTTTCAGATATGCCACTAGTCGGACTGAAATATCGAGAAGTCCAGCAGTTCCAACGATAATTGAGAAGGGGTCCATGGCTTAGCACAAAGCATATCTGAAGATAGAGTACTGGATTTCCACTCCGCAGAGGAGCCAGCCTCGCAAGATGGATAACCGCTGAAGCCAAACTCGAGAAGCACGAGTACACCCGACCCGGACGGTGCACAGGAGAGAGAACTCGGCTTCGCAATCGGCTTACTCGGTGCTCAAGAACCCGGTACGGAACCTTCCACATGGTCAAGCTTTACCCCGTAGACGGGTTCGGGTTTTGACCATATAAATGGTACGTCCAGTTATCCTGCAGAATGAACCATCTTGGAGCTGCATGGCTGACCAGCTCTGCAGGCGCGTACCCAAACGGGAATCAAATTCCAAAAAGCAATTTGTACATTGCATTTTGCGAGAAGCTGAGAGGTTAATGAACCGAAGGATCGCTCCAGGTCTCTGGCGCGGAGGACCGGTTCAAATGCAGATGCGCCATGATCGCATTCCATGGGTAGCAAATAATGATAAGATTGATCCAATTCACGAGGACGATGCCATTTGTTGGAAGAGAGACGTGAGGATAAAGGATTTGCACTGTCTGACATGCTAATGCAGCAAGGGCTGCTTCTCCGAGATCTAATGGCAGTGGATCTCTGCTCCAGATTTCTCTTTGCTGCCCTCCCTCCCTTTGCCGTTTGCAAATCAGACTGAGGTAAAGAATCGTCTCTAGATATTAGAGATGCTAGACATTCTTTTCAGAGGTTGAACTCTCCTCGCAATATTTCGGGCTCTGGCCAAACTCGATCGCAGAGGAGACCATTCAAACAGCCAACCCCCTGGCCAAGGCTAACCAATTCAATCTCTATACGTGCGTGGATGTAACCCCCGCCACTCCAGAAGAGACCCTGCTTCTCCCTGGGCGTACAAACAGATGGAATAGCCGCCCGCCACTGCTGTAAGACGGTGTCACACTGGTAATCCTTGCAGTAGAAGATGATATCAAGAACAGCCTTGCCATGCCATTCTTGGGATTCAAATCTTTTCCATTTCACAACCCCACGTAGTAATACCGCTCAATATTCTCCACCAGAATCCAAAGAAGCCCAAAGAAGCCTTCTTATCGAACCCTTGTTCCGCAGGTTGGTAAGAATTGATTGTCCACTGAACCCAACGTAATGATAGAATATCCCTTTAGCGCGGGTAGTAGCTTCAGTCTTCGCTTCGGACTAGCCACACTCTTGCTTGGATATTGGACATATTTGTATGTTCGAAAGCGACGTGAGTATGAGGTAGGTATAATGTCTTTTCGGCTCGCTCTGGTTCAGCAGCGTGGTCTCTAATTGGAGACAGACCGATATGATATTCGGCGAGCGTCACGGCTGCCTGCCAATTGAGAAGAAGTTACCTTACAAATGGCCGCTGGCCCTCGACGTTTTCAAGCGACAATATGATGCTGCCGTTGCAGGGAACTTGATGGCGTTCCAGTCAAAATATTTCAGAGAGACCAACGTGGGCCAAACATTTCAAGTCAAGTTGTTGGGCAGAATTGGTTACTTCACGAACGATCCGAAAAACATAGAAGCAATTGTCTCAACGAACTTTGAAGGTACGTAACGCTGGGCAGTCTATTCGATGATACACTAGAGGTAGGACGAGCACGAATAGCTTACTTTTGTTGTCTCTCTCTAGATTGGGGCCTTCGTGCCACCCGTGATGGTCTCTATACCATGATCGGTAGTGGCATATTCACCCAAGATGGGGCGCCTTGGAAGCACTCGCGAGAGTTACTACGACGACAATTTATGCGGATCCAATACCAAGACGTGAAGGTTTTTAATGGACCGATCGATGATCTACTGGCTACTTTGGCATCGACCTCTGGCGTCGTCGACCTACAGCCTGCGTTCTTCAAGTTTACACTTGCGACCACAACCTCTCTAATATTCGGCGAGCCTTTTGCCGGCCTCGACCCGAAAGACCACGAACTATTCGGTGAGAATTTCGATTATGCCTCACTCGTCTCCGCGATGCGCTTGAGACTTGCGGACTGGTGCTTCTTGTATACTCCCCGCAAGTATACGAAGACGTGTGACCAGGTCAAGAGGTATGCAATGCACTATGTCGACCATGCATTGAAAGATATGAAGGAAAATGGGGAAGAAGCAGCACTTGAGCATCATCCATTCATTCTGGATCTTTACAGGGAGCTCCACGATCCCATATTGGTCCGTGATCAACTCATGAACGTGCTGATTGCCGGCAGAGACACGACTGCGTGTTTGATGTCTTGGTCAATGTGAGTCGTCCAGCAAAGCGCAACCCCTATATACTTCATTCCTCCTTAAAGATTGAGCCTCGGCTTACCCGCTTTATAGCTATCTCCTAGTCCGCCACCCGGCTGCCCTCGAGCGTTTACGCCAAGAAATCCGCTCTACGGTGGAAACTGGGGAACCTTTGACACGAGGACAAATCAACAGGATGTCGTACCTTAAGTGTGTATTCAACGAGAGTAGGTTGGCCTCTTTACGACCAGATTATTGCGTGGCAATCTGACACCAACCCCACAGCAAACAGGCTGTACACCAATATACCCGTCAACGTCCGTGAAACCCTGAAGACGACGGTCCTCCCACGTGGCGGGGGTCCAGACGGCAACTCGCCGCTGTTGATCCGAAAAGGCTACGGCATAGGATTCTCACCTTACCACATGCATCGCTCGAAAGAGCTGTACGGCGAAGACGCGAACGAATTCCGACCAGAGCGGTGGGAAGAGCCAGAAATGAAGAATATCGGATGTGGATTCATGCCCTTCCATGGAGGACCCAGGGTCTGTCTAGGGAAGGACTTTGCTCTCACCGAGGCTTCCTATGGAATTGTTCGCATTCTCCAGACATACCCGAATCTGAGACTCCCGCCGGATTGCCCAATCGTCCCTCCCGGACAAGAAAAACAGGTCATCACATTCGTCGTTGCTAGCGCCGAGGGCTGCAGGGTCCTCCTTGACTAAGTTCGCTGACCCTTCGGGACGTGGGAGAGTTATCAGGCATGGATATGTCAAACCGTCTGTCAATGAACCGTACGCGCTCGGAGAGAGCATGATACCTGAGAGACTCTCTTGACTAGATCTTGTGACAATCAGAAAAGTGGCAGGATAGATGGTTGAATAGAGTTAGATGTCTACTGTTAGGAGTCGAGGACTCCAGCTTCAGTGAATTGCAATATATGTGAAGCACATGCCACAGGTCTTAAAGACGAATGGACTAACGGCGAGTAAAGGCAATCACAGCTGGCGTAGCGAGTCTTCTGCAGTTTGATAGCTTTCTCCATAGCCCTCCTAGATTCAGGAGATTCATTCATTAACCACAAGACCTATTGGTTTGGAGCACATATCCACAATGCTTGCCCCGTCCTCCACCCAAAAGCTTAAAAAAACTTCCCTAATGGAACTTCCCTCCACCGCCCCCTCTCCGTATGCCACCACCTTTCCTTTCCACCTCCTGTACGCCCATTCTTCCCTTGCGTCGCCAATCTTAGATTCCAACTCCCTGTACACCCATCCCTAGGATTTGTTTCCTCGCCGTCATCAAGCAAGCCGCCAACCCCGTCAATCGTGACGATCGCCTCGTCCATGCCATCAATATCCGGCTTCAGGCTGTAGCAAATCTTGCTGTTGATATCTCCGATGAAGCCACCGACAGCAAACCGCTCGGCAAATTGCCCACGCTCGTCCCAGACTATGATATGAACTTTCGGTTGCGTGGCCGCGTCATCAATGCGAGTCTGTGCCATGCGGCGAGCTGTCACGAGGGACATGCTTGCCGAGCGAGTCTCGTCGTCATCGTAACAGTCCTGTGAGTGTGAACGGTCCATATTGAGAGAAAAGGTCGAGCGAGTTGGTGACTTGACGAAGCTGGAACCGAGGGAGCCTAGGGGGACGTTGCCGAGGGAGAAGGTAGAGCGCGCGGGCGACGGAGGCGTGTTAAGAAAGCTTTGTGAGTGAGGAAGGCCATGGTGCGAGCTTGGTGGTCCCATATTTCTGTAGCGGTCTCCTGGCAGCTCAATTTTATCTCGTGGTTTGCAAAGCTTCTGGAGGGTACCGTCAAAGTCGGTGGGCGCACGAATACTTCGAAGAGCTGGAAAGCCGTTAAATGAAATGGACTTTCCAAGTATATCAGTTGCGACGTCATTGTCGGGATTGGTGAGCTCCCAGTGGAGATTTTGCAGCGTCCCTGATGCTAAATATGGATGCAGAAAAATATCAACCCCGATCGGAAGGGCAGGCGATGCAGCTTGAGAGATCGTAAAGTGTGTCAAAGAGACGAGATGGGAGAATAAACGAGCTAGAACAGGCAATGAGAGAAGCGGGACTGATATCAGCGATAGATTGGTCAAAGAATCGGAGCAGGTGGCTGCGGCGTAATGTGACAGTCCAGTGGATGTGATGCCTGGAAGATTGTCAAGACGTAACGATCGTAAGGGTGGCAACGAAGTGAGTGTCGAATCATTGAAAGATGGAGCAGGGAACGAGGAAACGTGTAAATATTCGAGAGCCGGTAGAGAGTTGAAAATGTCGGTGAACAGTAAGGAATCGATTGTTCCACCAGGGTTGCAGTGCAGAAACAAAGTCTTGAGATGAGGCCATCCCATATGGTAGTTCAGGATTTCGATGCACTGTTCCGGAAGGAGAAGACCAGGCGCCAGGACCGGGGTGAGGGAGTCAGAATCCTTCTCAAATGCATACCGTCTCTGTCGTTGAAAAAGGCTTGGATTTATAATCCAGACTCTTTCAGTCAGCCTCTTCCTGGTCGATAAGGCATGTTCAATTCGAGAGAACTCGTGACTGTAAGCAGGATAGAAGCCAGGGAACCGTTCCAGGTTTGGGCATGCCATTATCAAGGACGCTGCCAGATCGACATACTCCTCTTGCTCCTTCTTTGTCTTCATGCCCTTTGGCATAGCCGGAACTTTCAAACACTTGACAAGCTGGGCAATATCGAGGTGAGCAGTCAAAGTCCGCCGCAAAAGCTTTAGTCTTGTTCCGTATTTGACCTTGAATCTTTTCTTCGTATGTTGTGCCGAGTCCATTCCACTGAGTTGAATGTCCTCATACAACGCAGTTTTGGCGGCTCCCCACCACTTCCTGCAGCTCAATCCCAGATTCATTACGTCTCTCGTCCAGCATGTCGCACAGCTCAGACTGCCCACGTCAAGATGAGACTTCTTTAGCTCCCCTAATATGACTAACAGTATTTCCTCGGGCAGTTTTTTAAACACTTCACCTAGCGTTCTCGGTGTAAATGTTCTCCCAACTGAGAGAGGAACTGTCGAGGTCGCAGGACCTCTCGACATCCTGTGTGGAATTATCAATGTCGCCTGACTTTGGGGCCTGCCCCGCGCCCCCGCTTTACTTGTATATCGAGCATACGCAGGCACGATCGGTTCGACGAAAGACCCTCTACTTTTTTCAATAGAATCTGGGTCAACGGGGTCTCGTGTAGCTAGAAATTCGAGTTTCGCATTTGCAGAGTAGGATGAATCAACGCTCGATCGGCTCGATTCGTAGGTTAAGGATGAACTGATGCTCAATGGACTTCTTTGTCTCGATTCGAAGCTGGATCGTGAGCTCGTAGAAGACACCGGCCGGGCGTTCAATCGAGGTTCCATCGCTACTCTAGCCCCCCAAGGAAGGAATGGTGGTGATGAGGAATAGGACAAGCTCGATGCTTGGGTAGAATAATAGAATGGATAAGAGGCGGTTGATCGGTGACTTTGAACTGGAATCAGACTGGCGCGGGCTGCTCTGGTCTTGAGGTCTTGATCGCTATATCTGCGGATTTTCTTGACCTGTGTCTGAAGTCCACGGTTATAGAAGTGCTGCTCCAACACATCCGCTGACAACAGATCCTGCGATATGGCTGATTTCTCGGGAGGAGATGATGCTGGGAAGGTAGGCTCAGGAGGATTAGAAGAACATTGGGGAAGTCTGTAAAGAGGCCAGCATTGCGTCAGCTTTGGGCCATGCTGCCAATCCCTATCTTAAATGAATATGAATCTTGCAAGGGAACAGAGCTAGAAGTCCCTGAAGAAGCGATGAGCGCCAACATCCCGCATATAATTCACCCCCTGGAGGTTCTGCTTCAAGCATGTTGGCGCATGGAGGTGCAATTGAGATTAGGGTGGAGACCCCGAAAGAGGCCCCCTAGGGAGATCTTTAATCAAAATTGTGGGTAGATGCGCCCCAAGCGCAAGGCTGGATGCCCGCTATGGCTCGAAATAGTTACCAGGGAATATAGTGGCAGCAGTAGATCCTTTGGGGTCCTTCGTGAGCCGTGGATATGGTGTACTGTGCGAAGTACGAACCCGAGATACTGGGAGAAAAGGTCGGGCAAATGATCAAACAGAAACACATAAATAGAAACGGTCTCTCACCTCGCTGGGAGTGTGTCGTTACTTGGCCTGGCCACATCTTCATGGATGATATCGAGGGCGTCTAGAGGTGAGAGATAGTAGCCGTATCCAGACATGATTGTTCCTTGCTGGGACCGCACGGCGGGAAAATGATGATTCTTTGCTTCACTTCAGATCTGCTCATGTAAGGATGAATCTGGCGCTCTCTTTATTCTTATACAGTATTGGCCAGCAGCAAGGCTCTGGATTCCGGATGGCCCACGCCCACGCCCACGTACATATCACATCATCGAGCCTCCAGGACCTTGCTGCAAGACGACAAAAACTGCATGCTGCGGCTACGGATGCGTACCGCCCACATCCCACAGTCACCTCCACATCCCATATCCTCAGCCTTCAAAACAAAGTCCAATATCCATTGGCCAGACTCAAGATGCTGGGGGCTTCGACAGCTTGGTGCAAAATCCTTCAGCACCAGCCGAGCCAAGGTACACATCGCCCAACTGGGCTCACGGCCAGGAAGGCCTCTCGGTTCGTCCAATACTCATCAACTCCTCAGCCGCCCGTCTCCGCTCCCAGATTCGAGAGCTCAAAGAAAGCCCTCACACAAAGATAGCACAACATGCATGCTTTTGCAAACATTCGCCCAATACGGTGAAGCCATATCCCACCACTTCTGATGTTCTGCCTTTGCTAACCCAGTTTGATCTTCCTCGCTTCCCCTGGCTCTGGGCATCCAACCCTGTTCGCAGCAAGGATATGGGGTACAGCCTTGGACTTTGAACTTTGACCAAGCTACTTATCCGAAGCACCAAGCAGAGGATCTGATGATGTTGGACTTTACGAATGCTCCTCAATCATTCATAAGACCTCAAACTTCTTAAGTTTCGACCAGATTTTCCGCACACATCGCAAAGGGCAAGGCTTTACCTGAGGATAGTACCACTGAGCTGCTTAGCTGCTCCTTGGTGATCTGTCCATCCCGTTTGCTTCACCTGGAAATATGCAAGCCAAAACTACGAGGCTGAGACATATGCTCACGTGATGAGGCTGGATGCCACCGACGACAAAATATAGTGTTCTTGAGTATAGAATTTGTGCATAAGATGTTGAGCTCCATCCCTGCTTGAAGATCTATCTTTAAATCGGACGAAAGCGGTAAGAAAGCTACCGAACAGCCAAAGTATCCAGTGGTCCTTTCGACAGCTCAAATCGAATCACATTATCCCACGGACTCTTCTTGCACACTCTTCTCAGATTTCATTATGAGGCCAAGAGAGTACTTCTCTTCGTGATTAGGTGCTTGCTTTATTTTTCACAGAACAAGTCAATACTAGGAATCAGTAGATGGTGTGTCTTCTGAAATGCATCTTTTGTCAAAAACCAAGCGCCCTTCCTTGATATAGCCAAAGGATACTGGATTGGTCCACAATATCTCAACCAAGCTTCTTTGGTAGTGGATATTGAATACCTGAGAATAAGAAGCTGGATAGCTGGATAGCCGGATATATGCTGATTTTCCCGAAGCCGCTTAGCAATAAACTTCATCCCATCTCTTCACAGTCTTTGCGTCGTGACCTCTTTGGTCTGCCACTTAAAACAGCGAACTCCTCTCAAACCACTAACTCTCTTCTCACGCCTTGTAACGCGCTCCAGTCTCCCAAAATAATCAACAGAGGATATCATTGCAAAGAAGCCTCCAAGAATCCAGCAAGCTGGAGAAAAACTTCTCTGAGCCTGATATCTTTGTACACTAGTTTGTGCATTTGGTGAGGAAGGACATCTGACAACACTTCACTTCATATCGCGGACGCTAACTCATACTTTTGCTTGAGTAGACCGAAAAAATACGCCTGGATTTCATTGGCACTAAACAGTCCCTTCGTCTCTTCGACTACAACTTACAACCTATTCATAACTTTCTTATCGAATCAAAGAACCACAGCATCAAACTCAAAATCATTCGTGTGCTGTCTGACACCAGAGGATATCACGACATCCTACAAATCATCAAACCGACAATATGCTTTTCTGTACTCTGTGCCGAGTAATTGCTACCTTGTTTCTCGCACTTCTCGCAGGTCAATCCTTTGGCTTCACAATCCTTCCGGAATCTCTCTCGCAGCCCAGCAACGAAACCTCGATCAAGCTATCGGCTTTGAAAGCCAAGCTCACCAGCCGTGTGATTGAGCACAATACCAACATGGCTGCCAGTTTCAAAACGGTATCTTCAGTCATTGTGGACATTTCTTCATCTTTCGATGAGTCTACTTTGGACTTGTCCGGATTCAAGCACCAGCTTCCCAATCTCAAGGAAGAACAGATGCCAACCTTCTTGGTCGATGTATTCGCATACTTGAAGGCTAATGCTGGAGAGTTGCAGCAGAGTGTGAACGACGGCTTGGACAACATTACCAGGATCTTGGCAATTATAATCAAGGAGACTGATGAAATGGATCTCTTTTTGTCTGAAATACTAGAGGAGATCAATATTCTCGAGAAGGCGATCTTCCAAGGTACCATTTCTGAGCACAGGGATGCTCCCTCAGCCAAGGACCCCAAGTCTGAGCAGTTCACATACCCTGATGGTATGGTTTCCAACAACGAAATTGAAGTGAAGGCGAATTCGCGTGCCAGTAAGCTACCCCTGCCCAGTTTCTCAATACCAACTAACACATCAGTCTTCGGACATGTCGTCGAGATGTAGAGCGTCTTTCCTGACCCCTACGGATATCTCTCCATCCAGACGACACTCCCCAACACCACCCCTCACCTCGAATACCTCCCCGCCTTCCACATCACCCTTCTTCACAAATTTCGTCCCTATGTTTGTTCATGCAAAGGTAAGCTCAAGGCCAATTTATCTGCTGATCCCACCCGGACGAAGAGAACAGCCTCGAGGACGAAGACAAGATCGACATCCAAGTTGGCTGCACTTCTACCATCAATGAAGCTAGAAATATTGTCAGTATTGTGAAAACTAGCGAGAGCTACACTGACTTCTGATCTGAAAAGGACCATTCAATTTCGGTCACATGTCGAATGATTGCATGATGTGCGAGAGAAGGATACGATGGGTCAAAGGTCGACGTCGATATACCGAACTGGCCCTGCACACACGAAACGATGGATGGCCTCGATTATCGCTTTGAGTCTACCGGCATTGGGTTTAGTTACTTTATCTGAGTAGTTTGGTTACTTTTTCCTTCATGGTGACGAGTATTTGATATGTTCGTATCCGGGGTCAGTGCTTGTATTCGTGAGATCAGATGGCTGATGCGAGCAAGGCATGGATGGGATGTAATGAGAAAGTGGAGGGACGATACGAAGTTTGTACAGAGAGTGCCATGAGGGCCTTTAAAATAGGTACAAAAAAAGAGAGAACTTGAAATTCATGGTGTAGCTTTCTAAGTGCATAGCAAGCATCTGGGCGTCACGTGAAAGTTGCAATTGATCTTGAGGACTGATGGGGGCTTGAATGTGCACTGTTTCAATGCCAGGTCATCGCAAGCTAATAGGTATCAAAGTTCGACCTATCTTTCGAATCCTCCAACAGCCAAGGTTTCTCCTTGAGCTTCAGCAGCACTTCCATCCAGCCATGCAGTAAAACCTTCCTGTATTGTACTGTACACGAAACGAAGTCCCTACGCCAAGGCCTTGTTCGCACCATCTCCGGGTGTCAATCTTGAGTTACCGACCCAAACGCCTCGCTGAAATCAAACCCAAGGATTCTCAATCCATTGTGAAGCGCAGTTGAACAAATCATTCGTCCAATTCTCCCTCCTCGCTGGCTTCTGACATAGCCATAGGCGCTGATTCTCCTCCAGAGTCATTCCTCAAGCGCTTCGCTGCCGGCTCCTCTGCACTGTCAACCTCCTTCCGCTTCGAAGTATCTGTTTGATTTGGTTGGTTGGTGAGGAGCGCATCACCATTCGTATATTCGGTCTTCTGGTGTGTTGCCGGATCATTCGCTGCCTCTTTGAGGGCTGCGTCCGAAGATCCAGGCGGTTCGGTGGGTCTTTGAGATGCTGTTGCTGGTATTTGGGATGATGTTGCTTGAGATGGAGGGGAGGTTGGTTTGCCGCTGTCTGTTGTTTGCGAGACGTGTTCTGCCGTACCATTGCCATTTATGATTGGAGTTTGATCGTGCAAGGTATTGCCATTCTGGGAACGCTGTGACCGTGCCCCATCTTCATTTGGTGTCTGCGCATCACTATAACCCCTCCCTCGCGTTCTCTCCAGATCGTCTTCATTGCCATATCCTGGCGATTGCTCGTATGGGTTATCGGTTCTTTTGAGAGGGTTCTCGGTGTAGAACTCGTGCAGAACCCCAACGGCCTTAGCGATCAAGTCAGCCCTTCCTCCAATTTGCTCCCACCACGGGAGCCCATTCTCGTCATCCAGAATCTGAGTCTGGGTACCCTTTGCTGCGAAATAAATCGCTCCCGCTGCAATGTCCTTCGGAGGCATCATCAAACAGAGCATCGTCAGGCAGCTATCGTTCAGAAATGCCCACGCCACGTTCCTCAATGGCTTATTATCCTCAACTTGGAGTTTCTGCAGGTAGTTGTACAGAAAGTTGTAGGGCGATTGGAGCACCACGTCGAAGGTAAGGATTTCAAGCATAAGCTCTTCGTAGAGGAGAATATTGTCGCGCCAGCGCCAGTATTCCTTTGACTGCTCGTCTATTATGAGAGATGCATTCTTCTGTGCAACTTTAGCTACTGCGATGACAATTTCTTTCGTTTTCCGGCAGTTTTCTTCCGTTTTGGTTGCGAGGAAGAGGGAGGTTGCTGCTAAATTCTTTTCGAAAGATTCAGTTGTTAGCAACTTATTTTGACGCTGGGATTTGAGATCTTTGTGGGATTGAGAGCGGGGAAGCTTCTGGATATTGGTAAGAAGCAATGGTAGGGAGACGCGACAAACATACGTAGTGATGCACCCCGCCCTTCTCAGTAGCCATACTTTGGCGCATGAAAAATCGATGGAGAAAGACACTGGCCGTTGCCAGCGTCAGCTGTGGAAGCTTGAGTAAAATGCCGGCCTGCGTGATGAAGTTGACAGCCTTTGCTCTACGCGTCTTCTCTTCTAGAATTGGGATACCATCTGCGACTGATGGAGTGGCGATCAACTCAGCATCTGTAAAGTACCATTGGCTTGTCTCTTCTGATGCCATTTTCAGCGGCGGATTGCCGTTTGGCTTGATCTTGGATTTGGAAGGGGGAGAACTTCGATATGATGGGGGTGAAGGCGCTGGTGGTGGGATGACGGTCCTGTTGGTTATGGTGGTGGAAAGGGAACACGATCGTTGACTGATTGTTGGCACATCTGAAGTTAGTCGGTGTCGGTCGATAGTGGTCATTTAGATATCGGAGGGTTTATGAAGACAACAATTCCCACCAGCTGTTCCAGACAATAGACGCGGGATCCAACTTTCCACTAGCGCTATGTTGATAAATCGACCCCTGAAATCCCAAATTCTCAGCCTTATCTGTATACTTCGTCACAATACCTCCTTGCTCGTCCATTGCAGAGCAGCAGCTCAAATAACTCACAGCTACCTGTCTACATGTATTGGTCTCACCTAACCAAGACCACTGCGTCTGTTCAACCGTCAACGAGCTTATCGTTCTAAACAATGAGCTAATCGAAGCGGGAGGAGACAGCTATTTATCGTTGTCCCTTTCCCATTTTGCTCGATTGCACTCAGGATTGTATTAAAACCAGCGGTCCTACCGTCCTTCAAAAATCCCGAGTCGGAGATAGTATGATGTCAAATTCATTGCAAGGCAATACATTCGCCAAATTCCCCCTCCTGCCGAAGGAACTGCGTCTTCAGATAGTAAGGAAGATCGGCTCATAAAATACGACTTCCCGATCTCTATTCCTTCTCTTGTACTCTTCCCTTATGAACTCACTTTACTCTAGATATTCTCTCCAGTACCCAAGTCCTCTGGTCTGCTTTGAGAATACTCTTGATTAGAAAATTGCTAAACCCTCCCTATCATCTAGTGGAATCACGCCCTGGCACCTCGGGTTATATCATTCCATAGGGAACCCGCGATCGTGGCCAGTTCGTGGGCGGAAGAGCACCCAAGTTTTTGGTTCTAACAACATTGAGCTCGTCCCACGAAATCATCCCTCATGCATGCGCCGAGGTCTTTGCCGTCTCACAGAAGAGGTACATGGCGTGGGAAGTATGGGACATCCGAAAGAGGGTGTCGACTACAAAGTTTGACCTAGAGCATGACGTTGTGTATATCTCCCACGAATTTGCTGGTACCGTCGATCACTAACTCCTCCTCGACTTTGGAACTCAGTTTCCAGGCCCAACCCAGCAGATTAGGACCCTTGCCTTGCCAGCAGGTTTCTTTTCGGGAGTGAAAGAAGGCATGAAGGTTCTGAAATCTCTGCGACGTTTCCAAAATTCAGAAGAGTTGATCATTGTATTGGGGTATGCATGAAGCCAAATAGATGCAGGAGGCATCTCAAATTTCTCATGGTCAGCCATGTGGAATGAGACGTCTAACAGCGGTCATAAGGATTGGGTGATACCTAACGGAGTTGTGTATGCTTTAGGGTGCTTAAAGCGAGACTATTGGCCGGACTAGAATATTCCGAAGGTTATTATTGCGAAATTCTTGGACGAGGTTTTAACCGTATAATAGAAGTCCTACTGTTGGAAAGACTTTGTCGCATATGATCGCTGACTTGCTTACCCAGGGCGCCTTCAGCTCAAGCGAATGAAAGGGTTTGAACTGGTGGAGCATTGTTATTCTCTTTGCTTTTGCTGAAGCATTTTCAATGAACAAAGATCAGAGAGTAATAGACGCCTAATTCGGAAGGTCCAACAGATATCGGATATTCGCCACTGCTGGAGATATGTATTTCTCATCTGCGGATTTGACTGGCCGCTTGGCCGCGGAGCTGCATTGAAAGTCGTCTCTGAGGTTAAGAAGTAACAAGGGGAGTGATAAGGCAACAACCCCACAAACCGTATTTGTACAGCATTGATCCGTGAAACTTGAATTTCATACCAGCCCGCTATGGCTTCAATATCAAGATACTGGCTGCAAGTTTCAGCTTTTATTGCTTTTCTTTTGTTCGTCATTACATCACTTGTGCCTTTCATCAGTCGCGTTCATATCAGCGTCCTCCCACCGAAAGTTCCAGGTGCAGGGCTATTCCGGGCAGCGAAACATAATCTTTGGGCGGATCTGAGTGAAGAGGAAGCACAAAGCCTTACAGAATTCCTATTCTCGAAGTCAGAACTCAATCTGACAGAAACTTCCAAAGCTACCAGGTTTGCCACTCTCCCATCAACCAACACTGGTATTTAATACGTAGATCCTGACAAATCTTCCAGTAATGATAACCAATTGGTTCTATTAGAACTTCTTCAGCCTAACAAAACCGATATCCTAGCATATTTCAACGGCTCTTCCGACCCCCCGGATCGTTGGGCGCGTGTTGTGGTTGATCAGGGAACGACCGAACGAGCGCAATATGTCATCTATGCCGTATGATTTTCTCCAGATCAAACTTCTGCCTATCTCTCACTGATACAAATCTTAGGTCGGCCCGTTCCCCGTGAGCGAGTCTACCGAGATTCTTCCTCTGAAATATTGCTACAATTCTGGACGGAATCAAGTGTTCAATCCAATGGCCGATCAAGAAGAGTTGACAAAGTGGCTAATCGGACTTGCTATGGCTGCTTCGGACATCACCTTGGAGCTACTAGGAAGAGTATTTCTTGAAAAATATCTGTGCTGAGAACATTTCTGACTCGAATATTAGGAACTCAATCCCCACGATCCGAATACTCTTGATGCCAGTATCAGAATCGCTCCGTATCAAAATGGATCTATGACTGGTTGGATAGAAATCTTAGGCCATAGTATCAACATAGGTTCAAGCTTTCTCCTGCCACAGGGTCTTTACATCAAAATTTGTAGGTAAACCCTGTCCCCAATCTTAATTGTTGAAGTCCTTACCCCTTCAGTTGTCGAAGGAAGGGACTCGCAGAACTGGAAAGTTATACAATGGTACTACAATGAAGTTCTTTACGAGTCTGCAGATCAACTTCGGGAGGCAATGAAGTCCCCCACCTTCAAGAAGAGTGACCTCAATCTGGAGGGAAATTGGACTGCGCTCGAAGACTTCAGCGAAGGATTACCCGATCGAAAGAACCCTCCGCCAGTCATGGTTCACCCAAGTGGAGCAAGATATAAGGTGGATGAACAGGAGAAGTTTGTGTCTTGGATGGGCTTCGAATTTTTCATAAGTACTTCATCTGATACTGGGCTTACTTTACACGGCATCCGATTCAATGGAGACAGTGTTATCTTCGAACTCGGCCTCCAGGAGACATTGGTCACATACGCGAGTAGCGACCCAAAACAGGGAGGACAAGACTTTATTGACTCGAGCTTCCTGATGGGCTTCAGAATGAGTGAACTTGTTCCTGGCTATGACTGCCCGTCCTATGCAACATTTCTGTCCACATATTATCACATTCAAGGGCAAACTCTCCCTCGAAAGAACACCATCTGCATATTTGAGTATACAGCAGATCATCCCTTGCAACGCCACACTTCAGATGCGCAGGTCTCCATTGGGAAGAATACCTACATGGTGGTCCGCTCCATATCAACCGTTGGGAATTACGACTATACCTTTGACTACGTCTTCTATCTCGATGGCACAATTGAAGTGAAGGTCCGAGCTAGCGGCTTCATCTTCGGCGTCTACTGGAATGAGCATTCTTCTCCACGGAATGAATACGGATATCGGATTCAACATGCCGCAGCAACTTCCATTCACGACCACGTCTTGAATTTCAAAGCCGATCTCGATGTCGCCGGAATCTCTAATACAATGGTGCGAGTGGGGATAGAGCCAATAACGAAAGAATTCTCCTGGGACGACAAAGAGACAACTTCAAGAAACACGATGCATCTTGTACCCCTTACTGTTGAGAAGGAGACCGGGATCAATTGGGCACCTAATGCGGGTGAAATTCTACTTGTCGTGAACGACAATGCGACAAATACTTGGGGTGAAAAGAGAGGATACCGCATGCAACCGGGGTCTGGGATAGGAAGCCCTTCACACCGCATTGCTATTAATTCAACATCTTCAGGTTTAGGAGCAGAATGGGCAACTCAAGATCTCTGGGTATTGAAAAGGAAGGACTCCGAACCTAAGAGCTCAACGATCTTTCAGGCTTTCAGTCCTGCGGACCCATTAGTGGATTTTAGCAAGTTTGTCAATGATGAAAAGGTTGTCGATGATGATTTGTGAGTTAGAGAACCGTAGATGATAGGACTTTCACTAATTGAATAGAGTCATCTTCTTCAATCTCGGACATCATCATGTTCCGCATTCAGGTGATATACCTAACACGCTGATGCACACCTCTGCTTCATCAGTGATGTTCACCCCTTTCAATTTCCATGACAGCGATCCTACCCGGCATTCTGCACAAGGAGTTCGGGTTGATAACAGCGATGGGACAACAGTGGCGCGATATTATGGGGGGACATATCAAGAAGGTGTGTCATTGAAGGCAGTAGGTGTAAATTTTGTATCTTTCGTTCCAAAAGCATTCATTCCGCTTGTCGCTGCCTCGAAACCCATACACGTATGCTAACCATTAAACAGACTGACCTAGAACCTGACCAATCTGGGTACGGTCGACCTCTAGAAGACAGTATCCAAGGGACCCAAACCAATACCGTTACGGGCTTCACAGCGCTTGCTTTCGGTCTCTTCTAATCCAAAGTCCCCCAAGCGAATGTGAGACCACCTGAACGGATGTAACCTGAAAACGAAGAGATACATAAGTTTCACTCATCAATCAAGAGTAATCCCTAGAGCATTGAGACCTTTTCTTAATAAACACGATTTGTTTTTGGACGCGAGCACATTCGCAAACCATCAACATAGAGTTTCACCACAGCCACGTCCAGCTCGCACTTCTTCGAAGTTCCATCATTGGCAGCCGATTTATTCACAAGATGAATACTGAAAAGAGAGCTACGCGCCTTTATAAAAAGGCTTCATAAAATCTTTCGATACGATTCTTGTTTCAACTTCCGTCTCCAACACTTGGATATTATAGTCAAACCTAGTCCCCTCATTGGTACCATACTTGAGCAGTCCCGGGGCAAGAGTCAGTACTACTGCACGTTTTTGTATCCTGCTGTCCATTTTGTCTGCTAAGAATGGATAAGGGTCTGTCATTTCAGCAGGCACAAAGTCCGCCAGACCAGAATTCTCAACTGGGATAGATTTGAAGACCCATTGTGCCTTCTGCTTTGCGATCAGTGATCCAAGTTGAATAGCCGTCTCGATGATCGATTCAAGTTCATCCATTTCTAGTTTTTGCTCTTGTGGAGTGGATGTTGCCGCTAATATGGGCTGCAGAATATTCTTTCGGATCACTTCAACGGTCGCTTTCCGGTGATTGCATCCGACTTTCTCGTCGATGAGACGACAACTGATGCTGCGCCAGTTATGGAACTTTTCGGCGTATTCTTTTGTTGCTTCTGCATCTTGTGTATGGGTTAGCGGGGTGCGACGTTGTTTTGTATTGGCCGTCATCAAGTTCAAATTCAAGCTCAGATTTTGTTCGGAATGCGGATACAAGACTTACCAGGCTGAAGATGTTTTCGCATCCCACAATAGTTAACTAGCAGGTGATGTGGATCGTCTTCTTCTTCCTTTTTCTTCTTCGTCCCAGCCCACATATCGTCCAAAAACACCATATCGATAAGCCGATTCCAGACGTACGCCTGCAGCAACAGTTTCATCTTGTCAGGGCGCTCAGTATATTCCTGCCATGTTGGTGTCACCTGAGCGAAGAACTCATAGTTCGGTCTGCTGTCTCTATTGAGATTGAGAAAGTGGTTCACAGAAGCCTGAAGTCCTTGACTAGGCAGTGAAGGAACAAGCCGTTGGTTCCTTGCCCAGTTCTTGATGCTGTATCGCAGAGATTCTACTTCCGAGCGGAGTGTAGCATTATCCAATTTGAACGGATCTGCTTGTGACAAATCGGCAAGGGCCGTCATCAGCCTCTGCTGCTTTTCCTTGTATTTGGCACTCTGCCCTCTTGCTGCACAAATTTCACTCCTGAGATTGACCATGTCGTGATCATAAATCTTCCTTTCTCTCTCGGCCTGGGCGATAACCTGGGCGTGGAGTTCTTCCACCTCACTTCTCTGCCTAACAGCTTCTATCAAGTAATCATTCAGGCTTTGAATTTGCTTCTGCATCCGAGCCTCTGTCGATGTCATCAAATCTACCTTCTCTTGAAGCCCAGCTATCTTGTCTCTGAATTGTGTCTCTTTCGTGTCACCGCTGGTTTTAAAATTCTCATTTACTGCTGATGGTAGCCCGGCCGATTTGAGGTCGTCAAGTGTCGATTGTATTGATTGTACAGTCTTCAAGAGTGATGCGTAAAATGGTCCCCCAGCGCCTTTTTTCTCATTGCTTCCTGGTCTAGCGTCTGTTCTCAAAGCTTCAAGATCTTCGATGATGTCTGAATCTAGTTCTTCTCGGTTGATGTTCTCGAGGTCATCTTTTATGTCTTAGCAAAACAGACTTTTTTATAGAAGACCAAGCTCGAGAGAAATTGAGGGGTAGATTTCGTAGCCTGTGTGCTGTTCTGATCTGTCTTTTCCAGGGCAATAAAACCATCACTCGTGAAAAAGATTCACATTTAAAGCCAGACGTACCTTCAGTGACCAAATCCCCCGAAATTGCCTTTAGGTTTGCTGCAGTCCGCAGGCCGACCTCACCTAAACTATCAGCCTGGCTAATTGGCTCTGGCGATAGCATATCGTTATCTCTCAACGCATCGTCATCTACATCCATGGCATCGACTGCATCTTAATTATTCGTGCGACTGAGGTCCTAGATGGAATCAGACCTACTTATTGCATGATCAGACATCTCCCTTTCTTCGTTGCGTCTGGGACTAAGTTGATTTTTGGACCTGCGCAGCTTATTTACTGGTGTTTTCGAGCTTCCCGCACTTTGCTGGCGTCCAGGAATGAGAGGATGTTTTAGAGAAACAAAATTGCAAGCAAGAGTGCAAGGCTCGCGGCTTAGATTATAAAGATTTCTTTTGCGAGCATGAAATGCGAGATACCCGCAGTCAGTCAGGAGGCCGCAGCTTGGGGTGAAGTTAAGGTCCAGAGTCTGCCAGAAAGTATTGCTGTTGGGTCCTGAAAGGAGGCTAGGTATAGAAGTGTTTGAGTTGATTTGGTAGTGCCTCGTTGGCAGGCAGAAGGCTCTCTTGATTAAAGAAAGACAGAGGCCGCCACGCCGCAAAGTGTTTTATGTCAAGCTGCAAGGCCGGCCACATTGCGCTGCGCCTTACATGAAACATTCTCACTGAATGGATCTAAATCAATCCCTAGTAGAGCGGCTCAATCAAGCATTACCTTCGTACATATGATCCGGCTCAGCATGTATGCATCTACCTTCGGCAGACTTCAGCCTTAAACTTTCGTCTACCTTTGCGCTTATTTAAAGACCCAATAGTCTAGAGGCATTTCCTGTCCAAATAACTCTCCTGGTGAACTTTACATAGTCCCCAACCTCGAGCCATTTCACTCTTGCCACTGCTTCATTACCCTTTTACATCATAGCCTCGTCTCTTGAATCGCCATATTCCATCATGTCTAGTGAGTGGGATGACGATGAGGCGTATCTCACTGTTGGAATAGATTTCGGAACTACGTAAGCATCCGCGACTTCAAATGTATAATGGGATATACGGCAAACTCCTGCATTGCTGATGTAGGACTAGCTTCTCCGGAATAGCATGGGCCCTCTCCACCAAGCCAAAAGGTCGATCCTACAGCTTACACAAGAATCCGGTATAAGTACTAATTCTTCTTGCAGATGTTGATATTATTACCGGTTGGGAATCCGAAATTGATCACAACGATGGTGAAGCTAAAGTTCCGACTCTGATCTCATACTCACAATATGCAAATGTCTCCTCGTGGGGCTTCGATCACGACGCTCTGGACCATCAACTTTCTTGGTTTAAAATCCTTCTGTGCGAAGAAGCTAGAAGAAGAGCCGCATCTCGACTCTCGTCCCTCAACGACTTGGAAGCTGAGATGCGCTCGCTAGGCAAGGAGCCTGTTGACGTGGCTGGCGATTACCTCCACCGTCTCTGGAATCATGGAAGTGCTATATTTAAAAGCAGGTTTGGGCGAGTCTTCTTCGAAAATGTCCAGATCAAGTTCATCTTGACCGTCCCGGCTATCTGGGATCATCAAGCACAAGAATTAACGAAAGAGGCAGCTATCAGAGCTGGAATGATGAGCCGAAGCAACACAAAGCTTGAATTGGTTTCTGAACCCGAAGCCGCTGCGAGGTTCGTCTTCAATGACCACTTGTCTCTCAAGGTCGGAGATGCGTTCGTTGTTTGCGATGCCGGTGGTGGAACGATCGATTTGATTTCCTACCAGGTCGAAGAATTGGAACCTCTCCGGCTGAAGATGTGCTGTGAAGCGACGGGCGATCTCTTCGGTGCCGTCTTCCTAGATACCGCATTTGAGCGGAAAGTCAAGTCGAATATTGGGGCTGAAGCTTTTAACTCTTTGTCCGCCCGCAACAAGAAAAAAATGATGGGTGATTGGGAGCATGGCTTGAAGAGAAATTTCAAGCATGGTCAACGTCCAGACCGCGACTGGGTCGTTGATATACCGGGATATGATGGGACACCACAGACGACTCGCTTGACAGCCCAGAGCATGAGAGAGCCCAGCCTTGCTAGCCAGCGAATCAACACACCTAAGAGCGAACCCGGCGTCACCACCTTTAAGACCACAGACCTGGAAGACATCTTTGGGGAAGTATGCCCACGAGTTGTTGGGCTGGTAGGAGAACAAATTGACTCTCTCGCACGAAGTAGAGCTCTCAAGCCAAAAGCTGTATTCCTTGTTGGTGGGTTCGGCGCAAACAAATACCTGAAAGAGGAGATCGAGCGATCTTTTCCCAATGTTGAGATCCAGCAACCTAGAGATGCGTGAGATTTCTCACGGCCCAGCTCAATTCATATCACTGATTAGTATTCTAGGTGGAGTGCTATCTGTAGGGGTGCTGTTCTAAAGGGCATGAACGACGCCACTGTGATCAACCACATATCCAAGTACCACTACGGCCACCAATACGAAGCGAATTTCGAGGCTCAGGAGCACAACGAAGCGGACAAAGTATGGAGTACAATCGAATGCCGCTGGAGAGCCGCCAATCAATTACGGTGGTACATCTCGCGGGGCACCAGTATCAGCAAAGCGAGTGCGGTAGTGCACGAATGGTGCTGCAACATCAGCGACGAGGAGCAGCTTAAGGGCATCAGCATCATGATCCAGTACTGCACAGCAGAGGACGCGCCGAAGACGGCAAATCGGGACGTGAGAAATCTTTGCAAATTAACTGCTCGCTTCAGCCCTGAGACGTATCATGAGCTGCCGGAATTGACGAATCCTAATGGGGTAAGATATCGCCAGCTGAGCTTCTCGATTGAGATGAAAGTCTCGTCGTCGGGCTTGGATTGGATGCTTCATTACGAAGGGCAGGAAATGGGTAGGGCCACGATTGCTACTGATTTTACGGGGAACAACCTGGGAAACGAGTATGAGTAAATATTTTTTTTCTGAGTTTGTTGCCACGGCTATCCTTTGGTTTGTCATTTCTCTTTCAAAATTGGATGGAGTCTAGAGTTTCTATGTAGCTGTTACAAACTGCATTATTTCGTGTCAGTGTTTTTCCTGCTGGAGGTTGGTTCATAGGGGAAGCGGCTCACAGAAAAAGAGGCCACAATGCGATAAATGCGTATGATAAATGGGAATCAATCAATTCATCGTCAAGCTCTTCCGAGCGACAGTATCTAACGCCGACCAGCCATCTATAATGCGAAACACCATCTAATGCCAGTTCACTCATCTATCAGCTGGAAATCTGATTCTATACTGGATCTAATAAAATGAAATTCGTCATTCGTCACGTTTTTCATGACCCCGCGACACATCGAGGTCAACTACTCAATCGCAGACACGGAAGCCGAGCCAGTAACAGGATTCATGGAGTCACTCCAATTGAGCTTAAAATCTTCCCCCAACTCCTTCTTGAGAGCAGTTTGCACGGCCTCGAGGACGTTCTTGAAAACCCCAAACGAAGCTGGATTCTCCTTATCGTTGCCTTCGCCTTGGTATACACCTGTGCGTACCAGACAGGTGTTCCAGCCGTACATGTTACCACCGATAATGTCCGATTGAGGATTGTCGCCAATCATGTAGATGTTCTTAGGGAGGCGCTCTTCGTTGTGGATAGTCTCCATCCAAGACGTCATAACTTCATCGGCGTATTTGTATGTAGCCAACTCGGGCTTGCCGTAGACTACACGCTGGAGCTCAACGCCGGTGATGCTCCTATAAATTGCCTCCAAAGCGATACGGAAGGTACCTTGGGACATACGGGGATGAGGGTGCTCGGTTGGGCAGAGCAAGTCACCTTGAGAGAAGTAGATGGGGATGCGTTGTGAGACGGGATCTTTGGCACGTGTACCGAGGACACCGTCTTCGGATTGGAGGAGATCCATGATGATTTGGAGATCAGTGGCATAATCGCGGGAGTCGGAAAAGACGAGAATGGCGTTGATTTTGACCTTGCTGAAGTCTCTGGGGTTTGAAGTTGCCCGTTGTTCCGCAGTGAAGAACTCCTTCAAGGGTGAAAGGGTGGGTTGTGCAGCCACGATGTCGTTTGGCACAATGATGTTTTTGAAGCCGTACTGTTTGGCGACTTCGCGGCATTGATAGTTCTCACCACCAACAACGAGAACGGTCTCGTAGTATTCTGCCAAGGCGGACATAGGAGTGTGTGATTGGATGAATTGCTCGGTGGAAATCGGCGAATGGAGAATCTTTGAGAGCTGAGCGCATCGGGCGGCCTCAGGCTTCCCAGATCCATTCGTAAGGAAAATGTGCGGAATCTTGATCCCAAGCTCATTATCGCCGTTCAATATCTCAAGAACGCGTTTGCCTTCCGGGATCAAGCGATCACCATGTACAAGAACCCCGTCGATGTCAAATGCAAATGCCATGTCCTTTGCTGCAGCTGTCTTCACTGTTGACATATCTTGGACATGGGAAGACAGGATATCGCGAGTGGGTTGGATCGTGGGCATGCCCGGTCTTGATGGTCTGCCATCCTGATTTGCAACTGAAGACAGTCGAGATTGGCGCTTTGATCGTGGAATTGGTAGTGAAACCCCAAAACTGTTCCGCGAGCCTCTTCTTTCGACCTGCGAGGGAGATCCACTCAAAGAATGCATGAGGTGCTCTGCCTCTGCAATAGAGGATCTCGAAGCAGGAACTTCTATAGCACCAGTATCCTTCTCTCCTGTTGGTATCGCTAAATTGTGTTTAGTTGGGGATCCATTGCTGGTGATCTTTTGGAGACGTTCCAACATGGGCGTTTGAGGTCTTGCTAGAGTTGGTGACTTTGGCGTCTCAACGCTGAAATCACTGTCGTCGAAGGCCGGCATTTTGAACTTCGCTAGGTATGAAGGGAGGGGTATGCTGTGAGGCAGGGCTGATGGATTGAGAGAAATTTAATGGAAGGCGAGGGTAGAATGGAGAAAAGCAACTTGCATGGGGTGAGAGCTCGGCGTATATATCAGATATGAGATTGCTTGCAACTAGGCTAGAAAAAGGACAGGAGATGAAAGGAAGAATTCTCTGTCAAAAAAAAACACGCCAACAGAAGCTTCCGACACATGTGAAATAGTCCTCACCGATTATGAGCTCAGCCTTACCTTTGCCGGCATTTGAAACTCTTATCGATGAAAGGCCCACACGGGAAAGCTTCCATGTGAAATCCAAGCCATGCATGAAACGAGGGATCCAGTGTAATGATGCCGGCGGCTGAAGAACGGTATCAAAAGCGGATCTTAGGAAGGAAAGTAGCATACATGCAGGCGAAGTTCCGAAGGTCCCGAATAGAAACAAGCATTTTGGTCTTTGTGATAAGAGTCATAAAGCGGGGTTCTGCAAGACTTTGCCATGCTGATTGGTATGAGAAACGTTGAAGAGGGGAAGAGGAGAGGAGGAAGACCCAGCATGACGTCCACGGCGCCACTTGAGGGTCCGCAGTCTCGCCGGTTGCGACCTCCATAAAGTAAGGGATGTGGAAGATCCACATTTCATGTTGCCTGTTCCTTCGTTCTGAGAGCAGCTAAGAATGAATCAGGAAAAGAGCCATAGTTGATTGCAGTGGGCTTGTTACTGTAGAGGCTGTAGCTGGGATACACGAATATGTGTGGATGTGTGTTGACTCGTGTTGATGAAGAAACAATGTCGGCGTCGGCTCGGTGTTGTGGCAGTTGTGTCCACCGTTTTTAGGCGACTCGGCAGTCGGGTGGGCGCTAAGAAGACTCTAAGCGACAAGCCCTTCACCTACTAACCTGATACAAGTATCGGAATCGCCAACGCATCTTGGCGCCGCAACCTCATGCTTGTGAGCTGACTCTGGCAATTCTCCATTGTTACAGTCTTCGACAAAGGGCCATCACACGTCATATACCGCTTTTTGTTGGATTAGGGAGGATGCATGAAACCCTGCCTTAAGCTGCACCATGCTCTGCTGTGCCACAACCCGAAGAAATGTCGTGCAGATTTTGCAAGCTACTCAAGAGGACCCTTAGCCCTATGGACCAATAATAAACTCCTCACTCGTTCGCCTTATTAACAACGCATAGATTTGATCTACGCTCCATGAATGTGACCCCTATTTCGATCGACCCCTCTTTATTCTGATCCCTCACGAACATCTCAAAAACCGATTCCATATACCCAAAAGACATAATGGCGGCAGCAGTCACAGGTCCTATCATAAAGCTCAATAATGGCCTTGAGATGCCCTCTCTTGGCTTTGGGACCTTCGCCAACGAGGGAAGCAAAGGCGAAACACACAAAGCCGTTGCGGCAGCGTTGAGCGCTGGATATCGCCATCTCGATTGTGCTTGGTTTTACTTGAATGAAGACGAAGTTGGATCCGGAATGCGTGAGTTCCTTGATGCGAATCCCAATGTCAAGAGATCGGACATCTTCATTACTACAAAGGTCTGGAATCATCTGCATGAACCTGCAGACGTGGAATGGAGCTTGAAGAACTCGCTGGAAAGGCTCCAGACATCCTATGTGGATGGGTTCCTGGTCCATTGGCCAATTGCTGCGGAGAAGAATGAAGACCGCACTGTAAAGATTGGACCAGATGGCAAGGTATTTTCTCCTGGGCAGCGAACAACGTTCTTGGAATTTAACAACTTTGCAGTATATCATCAAGAAAGACCTCACGGAAAACCCTGAGCCAACATGGCGAGCCATGGAATCTCTGTACGATAGTGGCCTTGCCAAGAGCATCGGTGTCTCAAATTGGACCCAGAAAGGTCTTGAATCCCTCCTGAAATTGGCGAGAGTCAAACCAGCTGTCAATCAAATTGAAATCCACCCATTCCTCCCCCAAACTGCGTTCACGAAGTACCTCTTGTCGAAAGCCGTCTTGCCTGTTGCTTACTCGCCTCTTGGGTCCCAAGATCAAGTCCCAGGAACCGGAGAGAAGGTGTCCACAAATAGGGATTTGAATGCAATTGCAGAGAAGAAGGGAGCCACACTTGCACAAGTCCTCATTGCGTGGGGACTACGGAGAGGATACGCAGTCCTACCGAAGAGCTCCAATCCTGGGCGTATTGAGAGCAATGCAAATTTGATTGAGCTGACGGACGAGGAGTTTGCCGCCGTTAATAAGGTGGCTGAAGGCCGAGCAACGAGATTTGTAAATATGAAAAATACCTTTGGATATAATGTTTGGCCGGAGGAGGCTTAGATGGGCCGGAGCTGGACTCCACATATTGCGAGAAGAAAATATCATGGAAATAGAAAATAGCGTTGGCATAGAAGAGCCTTCGCATTCATGGGCAGAATAGCATTTGAATAATATCATTTAAACCCGGGTGGTTGCTGTCATAGGTTGAACCTCTTTGGATGATTTTCAAGTGAAAGTCAAACAAGTCGCATATTGAATAGCAAGATGCCTTGCACACATATTCGATTAAGTCCTTTGAACGGTTGTGATCTGATACTTTTTTATGTCTAAGCCGACTCTAATGCATACCTAAAAACGCCAATCAGTGACATATTTTGAGCAGCTTGGATATCAGAACTCTGTTCAGGAGGAAGTTGTCTGGTTTATCTCTCTCTTCAATTTTTGTGGCAGGGCGGAATAAGGTCTTGTTCATGAGATAATTTATATAAATGCCTTATTTGTTTTCACTTCCAATTACTTTCCGAATACTGAGTGTTCTGGCACGGTCTGATTGGACTCTATCATGTGATGCTTGTCGCCTGTATTTCTCACCAACACCGACGCTCTCGGCCTTCACGATTCCTCACACTGAATATCGATGAATTTGCTATAATTTCAGTTTCACCTCAAAGTAAGTCTGGATCCTTTGTCAATCTCAAGCAATGCAGTATTCCATGCGGACTTTTGTGGTGATCACGGAATCACACATTTTCATCGCTCCCTCTCACCTTTGCTCTGCCTGACAGCATAAATAGATCCGAACACCCTCAAACACATCAACATTCCGATGGCTTCCAGATAGCTCATGTATTCACCTTGAATCCTTCGACTGTTTGCTGTCAGTGTATACCTAGATATGGAAGAGCACTTTCCCACATCAAAAGAGCTTTGGAAACTACCAACCCTAGCACCCTCATCGGATCCCGTCTTCATTTCTCCTCCGTGTCCTCCTGGGGAATTCATGAATCCATTCAAGTCATCTTCGAATGCCCAGCAGCCGCTTGACTGTCGTATCGTCTTTACGTCATCTCGAGGACGAAGCATTCGCAGAGGCGACGGAGAAACACCCACCAGCAACCAACCACTTCAATCACAAAAATTGATCCCCATTATGCCGCCAGCGAACGGAAATACTTTTAATCCCCCTCGATCATATCCTGCCGAGATGCCTCCAGCTACATTATCTCTTTACCAAACCCACCTCAGACATCAATTCGCTGCGCAAACCCCGTGGATGATGACCATTGCCAGCATACTACCCCAACAACACTACAACTCGATACAAACAGGAAATGGCTACGGACTTAGCTTTAGTCTCCCGATTCGCAATCGTCGCATGACTTCGCCCTCTAACCTCTACAGACCACGTAGTCGACACATGTCATCGGCTGCTTCAACTTTACAATCTCCGTTTACTTCGCCTTCTGTGTTGAATCACGCAACCTTCCAGACCCGCTCGAATTTGTCGAATAATGCAACCATGTTCCAGATCCGCAATCCGGTCGACCTTCTCGAGGCCATCCGCGCTCATCCGGGAGAGACATTCACTAGCATCCGAGCCCTGGGCAACGAGAACATCCGTCTTAAGTATGATGTCCTCGAATTGAGGCAAGAATTGGAGCAAAATAGAGCGCGAGATACAATGCAAGCTGAAGAGATGAACCACACGATTCGGCATCTATTCCAGGTGGAGACTGCCATGCAAGGTATATTACAATCGACTATTGGTCGACTTGAGCATGAGGTCTGTCGGTTGGGAGGTGGAGGTAAGGTCGTGCAAGGTGTTTGGATGGACGATGAAGAGTTTGCAGCTGTATCTCAGGCCGTGATGGAGAGAAAGACGGACTGGAATGAATATATCCTGAGCAGGGTGAGGGCGTTTGAGCTTGCATCAGGTCAGACTTCGATTGGTAGCGATGAAGGACAGGATGCTCAGGAGAGGGGACAACAGATTGAGGAGGGTGAAGAAGCAAAGGACAAGAAGAAGTCATCTTGGAATCCCAATGCAGTAAGTTTAGTCTGAGTCTTTGCGCAGATTTAAGATTAATGTGGTGCAGCAAGCTTTCGTTCCCAGCGTGGCGGGGAGTAATGCTTCTAATGAATCTGACATCACGGTATTTTGCAACACTCAGCTGCCTTCCCTCACCCAAAGTTCTCGATTCTAATCAACTGTTGCAGGATATCTTCTCCCTAGTCCTGCCCTCTACCGGAGAAATCTCAGTCACAGCGCACCCTAACACCAACTGCGCTGCTTCACCTCCCGGAAGATCACTTCATAGTGGTGATGGCAACATTCAGACCAAGTTCCAACCAACTGACGCGAGCTTCCTCCACCCGCATCCCGCTCTATCTCAAACCTCAATATCCCTAGCATCCAGCACTCACTCTGTGTCTCTCTCAAATTACCCTCCCCTCCCTGCAATCCCCGCCTCCCAGCCCAAGCATCAATCACCCCACAGCAGGCCCCAAAAGCGCTTGCCCTCCTCAACCCGCTCACAAACACCCGCGCCAACGTACGCAGAAATTCTAAAACAACACACGCTCAACCTAAACCAACCCGTGCCCGAAGAAGTTTTATCAATAGTCGCCGACAGTCTACCCCCCTCCTTCCGCCTTATCTGTCCCTTCTCTCTTACTGGTCTCGAACCCTGTCCGCGCAAAGACTGTCTAATGAAGAAGCTATGTCGCGAATACAACGATGACAAGAACAATTCGAACAGTCCCAATAATGCCTTTGAAGGTGGCAGTCCCTATAACTTCGACGAAGATTTCTCACCGACGAAGCAAACTCTAACGAAAGAGGATACCTCGCACATCACTCCGCCTAAGAGCTCAGCTTCTCCTGACTCCCGAGCGCCCCGTGAAGAATCCATACAACACTGGCACATGCCTTGGAAGACGATTAGCAAGAGACAAGATCCCACCTCGCCTTACAAGCAGGAATCCTGCTCCAAGCGCCGCTGTCGATTCATCCACAAGTTCGCTACCTGCAATGATGGTCTAAGTAAGAAGAATGGTGGCTTGAATGGTGCTACGTCGAAGAAAGGTAAAGGGTCGGCAAAGTGTAGTAATGCGGCGTCGTGGCATCAGAAGAAGAGGATTCATGTTGGGGGGTGTGGGAGGGAAGAGTGGAAGTTTAGGGAGGTAGTTGCGGGACTTAGGGAGGCGCACCGGGAGGGGAAGTATGTTTGAATCAGGGATGGAGATGGAGGGAATTGGAGGGATTGGAGGGTTTTGTAAATGTTTGAGTGTTTTGAAAACCAGCGGGCTCAAACTCAGACTTTGGGTTGGAGTTGGCGTTTGTGGTATACCCGTGCATATTGTGGACCTGGAACCTGGAGTCTGAATATTGTTGATTAGATCTTGAGTTAGCCGTTTAGCTTCTTTTTCAGCCCCTCAGGATGAACTGAGGTAGTAAATAAGAGAGATTTTCATATGATGTTGTTATGCAGGTGCTTTCTCGATGTGACTTTCCTCTTGACGTTCCTCCGAGGATTCAATGTCTGTATCCAGTCCAAGGACTAAGTACCTCAGACGGGGCTATACTGCCATACGAGCTTTAGACTTTAATTTTTGCTTGACCCGAAAACTCTCACAAGATTTAAGGACAGCATAGTTTGAGACTTTGAACAGAGCTATTATTCCCGTCTGCCGACTCAATCGCTCTCGACACGTATATTATGCCATCCTGAGAACTAAAGACCGCTGATACGTCCATGCTACAGACACTACCTAATCTAACTACCTCTTGATGTCTCTACAACGGGATGTATTAATGAATGGTTTAATTTCCTGCCCTTTATTAATGAAATAAATAAGTAAGACTCAATTCGAGCGTAGGAATACGCCTTCGGCACGTACCACGAAAATAACACTTGCTCTCTCACTCTCCCACTCAGCATATTCTAGAATATCTAGATCGTCTATAGCTCCCAGGCAAAAGGAAGCAGTTCTGGATTCTAGGTCAGGATGTGGGATGACATATGATGAGCCTGCATGTGCTTGAGCGGCCGTCATGGGTAAGTAGACGTTAAGGGAACCGGAGTCGTTGCAGCCGTTATAGTAGTAAGAGAGAGAGAGATAGTAAGAAACAGTGTGGAAAGGGGTTTGTGGTATGAGGTACTTTGGAGATAGGGAGAATGGAGTTGGGTTCCTTGTTGGTCTTGTTAGTGGTGGCGGAGGATATTGTCAACTCTGGGGAGGTATTCTGGATGGACGCATTGAGCAGCTCTAGCCAAAGTTGTACCATAATTCATCTCTTTTTATATCGCCTCGACGAGAGTTCATCCAAGAAAGCGAACAATAGGAACATGCGCACAGGAGAAAGGGGTTTCAATTTCCAGTACTGAGAAGCTGCAGAAATTTCTGTTTAAGAAATAGCGATTAGGGTCAATGAGTTGGGGAATATCAAGGTCCGCTTTTGGCAAAACGAAGAAGCCAACGGTTCTGACTAGCCCATCAACTATACAATTGTACACCAAGAAAGCCTGCAAGCCAGTTGAGTTTGAATTTGCGCTTCAGATGCTTTTGTGGAAGTCATCACGGAGGAAGCTCGAATGGAGGTGCGACAGCTGGAATTATGCAGAATACGACTAGAGCATTAAACTGTAGCTAATGAACCGTGGATATAAAAACATCAAGTCGAGCTTAAACTCAAAGTCAGATAGCCGGCGTTGAAGACTCCGCTGGCCTACTTTTCAAGGAATATCCTCAAACATATTGTTTTGGAGTAAGAGAGCATCATCTCACTTTTGTTCCGCGAGGAGTCTCGCTTGCTAGAGACGCCTTCCACTTCTCTCCCGCCGTCTTTTCCCTTCCCAGATACACATACACACACGAAGAAGCCGACAAAGAGGACCTCGCGGTCAACCAGAACAAAAGCCTCATAGGTTTTTGAGCCTCTATTCCCATCCTACTACAGAAAATCTATCAACTTTTTGACAACATCAAACAAACAATTCAAAACCCGCCACTAAAAATGGGAACCTCACCTTCACCTGACTCCATTCCAGGAGCACTTGAGAATATCCCCGCAGCAGTACTGGTCAACGCTGTGATCAATGAAGCACAAGTCGTTGCCGACTACATCACCGCCCTCGAGAATCAAGTCGGACTCTTGACGAAAGGGTTGATGGATCTGGGCAAGGAGAACTTCCGTGTCGCGGCGACGGCATTGCGTATGGTGGCCGGCGAAGGTGAACAGAATGGAGAACCTTACTTCCTACCGTTCGACCATATCATTCAAGGCCTGTCTCCTGGCAATACCCTAGGATGTCTATCACGACCTGCCATCCTGAACAGACGATTCTCGGAAAAGAAAGTTGCTCTTCAGAATGCCATCTCTTTGAGCGACACCAAGACCACCAACATCTCCTTAGACGCATCCGAAAACCGCCAATTTGAGCCAGTCGCTTTCATTACGCCATCGAAAGATCCTAAAGTTATCTCAGAGAGTTCGATTATCCTCCCTACCACAATGATCGTCGATTCCTCAAGCTCAACTTTGCAAATCCCTCCTCACCTTCGCACAAGTCCTTCTCTAAAGGTTGAGACAGCACCTCAGGCTGATCTAACTACAGAGCAGACTGCGACATCCGATGATATCACGTCAAAGCCAGATCTGACGGTCTCCGTGCCAGCTCTCGAAATTTCTTTTCGGCCTTCTGAGCATGCTGTGTTTGAGGAACATGCCGCTTCTAGTAACACAAAAGATCATCAGGAATCCGCAACAAAAGTCGATATGCATGTTGATATCAACTCTGTCTCCGACATTGATGAGTCAAAGCCAGAGAATCCTCTTTCGTTGCCAGCTACTGAAGTTTCCTCGCCCGCTGCTTCTGACTTCCCTTTGAGCAACGTCGAAGATCTTCAACAACTCACAACAAAAGTTAATATTGAGCCTATTGATATCAACTCTACCTGCAGCAATGATGAACTAAGTCCAGAGGATTCCACTTCTGTACCAGGTCTTAAAGCTATTTTATCACCTGCTGAGTCAATGGGTTCTGACAAGGATGTCACCACAACGAATTCCGATGCGCGCGATTCTCCAAAAACACCTCTATTCCCTGCGGCTACCCATTATTCCCCAAAGAGATCTTTATCTCCTGAGGCTGCTACCTTTATTCCTAAGACTCCCCTGTCTCCTAAGGCAGCGGCATTTTCCCCCAGAACTCCTCAATCGGCTCTCGAGCAGTTGTTGCAAACTCCCGAGAGTCCTGTTTCCAACGTCACTAAATCAGAAGAGTTGACTCCAGTCACCTCACCAGGCCTTCGACTTACTTCTTTCGACATCAATGCCTTTGCTGAAATTCCCAGCATGGAGCTCTCTCCGGATGCGATTACACGTGATGACATAGTATCATGGTTGAATGTTCAGACTGTTGTCGACTCAGAGGACAGCACATTGAGCAGCACTAAAACTCTCCAGAAGGCAGCAAGAAACATTAGTATTAATTCAGCCAGCATCAACTCTTCCTCCGGTGTCGATGAGTTCAAGGCAGAGACTCCTACTTCCCGGCCAGCCATCGAATTTGATGAGCAAGACATCAATGCCAACTACGCTGAAGCTCCTCAAGATACTAGCCCAAAGTTTGAGGGAGAACTAGGAAATACCACGCTCCTATCTGCTGTTGCTAGTATCGACTTAGAGACTTTTGCTTCCTTGCCAGCTCTTGAGGTTACTTCGCAATCCCCTCTCACTGCCGATGCCGACCAAAATATCAGCAGCAGCGTCGAAACTGTGGAAATCACAACTGAGTTTGAGGAGGAACCGGATAATACCATATCGCTTGCTGTTGGTGATGTCATGCCGGGGACCTCTGATTTCTCACCAGCTATTGAAGTTGCTTCGCAAATCGCTCTTATCACGACGACCAAGCATGGTATGGTCAATAGCATTGCATGGCCGGAGCTTGCAACAGCAATTCAAGAGGTGTCAACCTCTGAAACATTAGTTTCCGATGAAATCGAACCAAACCTATCGACACCTGCTACCTCGCTAGCTTCTAGACTCGGTTCTGTTCAGGACATTGTTTTCAATACTAGTACCGATATTTCCAGCATAAATGGCGGAGTATTGTCTCATATCTTAGCATCAGACACCGTCGCTGTGACCAAGGCAGAGAGTCTTGCTATGTCAGCTCAAGATGCTTCGCAAATTCGCTCGGCTTCTACGATCATTGTCCCACCTCCAGAATCTTCTTCCGCCTCTGTATCTGCTCCAACTAGGGCCCCCATTCACAACAGGCACTGCAAGTACTATCTCACTGGACAGTGGTGCCCCTTCCAAAATCGTAAGACTGGGTGCTTCGGCATTCATGACTTGGCAGCACGCCGAGAATTTCAGCGAACTGGCCAATACCCTGTTTCTAACATCGTTGCAGAGGTGCAATCTGGACCGATGGGACAACCCCTGGAGAAGCAATGTGGAATCTATGTCAATGGACATGACTGCCCCTCTGGAGGAGGCTGTAAATATATTCACGATCCCGCCACACGCAAGGCCAATTTGACGAAGCTCGACTTGAACATTGAGGTTTACATATACCCTGACTGACTGCCTTCTGTCCACTACTGACTTATATTCAAGACACGTAAAAATGCCGCTTCCGACGAAGTTTCCATGGAGGTTTCCAGTAGCAATAACCCACCATCAGATATTAGTCAATTAACTCGAACTCCTCCTGCGTCCCGCCGAGTTCTCCAAGAGATTACACCAAATATTGTGGTCGATAAACCCTCAAAAGGAATCCCACAAGGTATCCAAGAGAGCATCAAGCCAATTACTCAGGAGGCTCGGGCAAGACCGCTAGAGCCAGATGCGCAGGCTTTCTTTTCATTCCTTACTAAGAAAATCATCGTACCGTGACCCACACTTTTCACGAGAATCAACTCAAAGCTGACTCTTCCCAGACAGATATGAAAGCCGCCGAAGATAGAGTCGCCTCGGTCACGCTCAATGCCGCCACGCGGAACATAGCCAAGCCGAACAAGTCTCAAGAGCCGAAGGAGACACCTTTTACTCCTGTTCTCAGAGCCATCAAGCAGGAGCCGACTACTCCACCAGCTTTTCAACCAAGTTCGAGGCCCCCACCAGTCATCGCCGCTGTTGATTTCCCTCAAGCGACGACAGAGACTCGAGGTTCCAGCCCTGAAGATAGATTTTTCGTATTCTTCAACAAGAAGATTGAGGTAACTTAACTACTAATTTCGCTGAGATCAACTCGACGCTGACTCTTCCCAGACAGACAAGAAAGCTGCTCAAGATAGAGTTGACTTAATTGCAAGAAACGAAAGTAATTCTAAGTCCGGTCACTTTACCCAGCCAAAGCAAGTCGTCCAGGAGGAAGATAAAGATTTCATTGATGAAATCAAGTGGAACGAAAACGCCACTCCGAATGTTGAAGATTCCTCTGAATTCAGTCAATCCAGTGACACAACCCTCAAAGACTACTTCAAAGAAAACAACTTGTCCGTCCCAAAGGGTGCTATTGGATCCATTCAGGCCACAGACCCGCGTATCAAAGAGCTCTTGCTTTACGATCGCCAAGTACGTATCCCTGCAAATCACTCAAGTACAAGTATCTGACGTCCAAGTAGACCAATGTCAACAAGATGGTCGCATTCCTCGATAGGAAATACATCGGTTACTGCCCCGCTCTCCTCCTTGGCCGAGCCTGTCTCCTCAACGAAGACTTGGAAGGGGGCTGCACTATGAAGAAGCCTTGTAAGACATATCTCCCTGCCACATGCGATGTTGGAGACTGCTCTAGGTTACATATGAAGAAGACCTGTATCAGAGATATCTACGCTAGAGAGTGCTTGAAACTGAAATGCGGCGAGTCAGAGGAGAGGGAGACGCACATACGACTTGCGGCTCATCAGTTCGACTGCGAAATTGAAGACTGGATGCAGCGACTCACGATTGCTGAGTTGACTAAGGCGCATTATGACGGACGATATCGTTTGGCTCGTGGTTGACCGGGGTTATTCTCCACCGAGGCTGTGTGATGGATGACATTGTTTGTCTCAATGACTTCACTGGACTGCTGTCCTGCGACACATTGTCTCAAGTTTGATAGAAAAAATCCTAGAGTTACATGTTTCGTAGCTCAATAATGAAGATTCTGAAAATATTATCTCGCGACCTCCGTGGCTCCCTTAAGATCCGTAATATGCCGTATTATGAACGAAGATTTTTTAAGTAATGACTGACTTCGTACGGTATCCACCATCCCTGAAGCGTCTCGGGATAAATGATTCCAATGGACTGATCTGGACGCAAGGTACTGAGAAATCAAATGCCATGCATACATGCAGAGTAATTATTCAGAGCTTCGAGAAGTATCATCGAAGTTGCGAGACGTGACGTGCACTTCAACTGTGCTTACTCACACCTCCTTCAATCCGAGGTGGGATGTAGCGCCATTCACGGCATATGTTTTGGCAGCTGAGACGATTCCGTTTTGTAAGATATAGGCTGTTGTAGAATGCTTGCTCTGGGGTCTGGTTGAAAGGATGATTATCGGCATCATAGATCCTAGATTCAGATCCTAGATTCTGGATGTATGCTTCAGCTTCGGACTAGCATAGCAAAGGAATAAGAGAGAAATGCAATGGGATTTTTCAAAACCAAGACTCCTTGCTGCTACTCACACATCTTCAAAATCTTCTGGTTTCCCTCACGCCATCCAAGAAATCTATGAGGTCTAACATACTCTGACAAGCCATCATTTCCATTCTCTGGTCCTTGCTTAGCAGTGGCCCAGCTCCTCCACCGGTCTGTCCACCAGCACGATCGCTACCAACCATCTCACTCAGATGATGAACCACAAGCTTGAATGGGATTGGCGCTCTCGTGACTTTGTTCATAAACGTCTCAACCGCCTCCCATGGACAACTATCAAACCCAGCAAACAAAGCAGGGTTCTGCAGAATTCCACGGGCAGACATAATGCCGTCAACTCCAGCGACTTCAGAGTGAAGCTTTGCATCAGCAAGAGTAAAGACGTCCCCATTTGACAGGGTCGGAACAGTTGTGTGGAAAGTGAGGATCTTGATGGCTTCAAGATTGACAGGGTGTGAAGATGGAGTGCTGCGCATACGGCCATGGATGGTGAGGAAGTCCACACCAGCAGCTTGAACGGTATTGATGAAATCGATGGTGTTCCTTAAGTCCTTGTGGATTCGGATCTTGACGCTGACGGTCTTCTTTCCTTCGAAGCCATCCTGTTTTAAGGCAGTCTTGGCTTCCTTCACCATTTCTGCGACAAGCTCTCTTTTATGCATCAATGCAGCACCAAGGTTTTCGGCGCATGCCCAGGATTGGGGACAGCCGCAGTTTATGTCTACGCCGTTAACGTAAGGAGCTAGAAAGGTAGTTGCACGTGAGAGCTCGAGTGGGGAGTTGCAACCAAATTGGACTATAGTTGGCGGGATATTGGTGGATGTTGTAAAATCTTTGGAGCTCAGTCAATACGTGAATGACTCTTAAGCCCTTGCAAAACAAGAGCAATGCCAGAGTCAAACTCACCACTGTCACGAGCGAAGATACTCCGATTGAACTCCTTTGCGAGAATCTATTAATCGTTCAGTATCTAGTTCTCTGAAAGGAATTTCGTTCATATCATACCATAGGAGTCCACGCCAAGTCAACTCCATACTCAGCAACTGTCTGTCGAAATGCGAGCTGTCCCAATTAGGCCAGAGATTCCCCCTGCCATAAGATGGAAGGCCTAACGCACCTTACTATATCTCACCATCGGCGCTGCTGCATAGAGTGGTCTGCCGTGAGATTTTGCTATATCGAAGAGCTTAAGGGGACTGCAGGGATATCAGATTGCTTCGGAGTCTTTAGAGGGAGACACACTTGATATTTAGGGATGGCGAGACCATCTCTCCTTCGAGATCTTCGATGTCTGACATCGCAAATGAGTCTCAAGTGGAGATCGATCATCTCCTTGTATGGTTCAATCATGTATGGTAGATAACTGGAAGCACGTTGGGTTGAAATAAATTGCGCGGAAGATTTTCTGATATCGAACAGTGTGGGAGAGGGTGTGAATCTAGTGCTTACCAGGGCTCGGATGGCACTAAAGTCTGGTCGGTTTTCCAAAATTGACGATCAAAGACATAATTACTATCCCAAGACATTACTATGACGGGAGGTTGATGCAATCTCACTTCAAATGATCCAGAGGCAACAACAGGAAATTAATCTTGAACCGAACTGTGTCTGGGAGCGGATGACACGTGACCACACAAAACCACCGTCAAGTCTGCGTTGAGAGTTCATTAAGTCGCAACTGATGAGCGATAACGACTATTGTTGTGCCTTCCCGTCCATCCCCTCGATTGCGGAAACTTGGAGATCGTGGCAACTGTGAACTGAGGTTCGCCTTCCTTAGATCAACAATCAACTGGCACGATGGTATTTGACAGAGATCCCAGTCAGCCTCGTCCTGAGAGCAGCAGAGTTTCTATCCGGAACCATCAATGGCAATCGTCGGCACCATCTCAAAGTGATTTGATGATGGGCTGATAAAAGGCAAGAGAAAGATGGCGTCAGCGATGTGCTCTCCCGATCGCTCAGAAGTTTGCTGATGGCTCGATTTGAAAGATACTATCGGATGCGATACCGAGACTGAAGCGGAAGGATCATTAAGATCATTTCGGATAAAGGGAGTGGGTACTGTTGGATATGCGCAAGGGAGGCGTAAATACTTGTGTTTAGAGTACCCCAGTGGAGATTCTACAAGTTGCCGATCTGTGTTGACTCCAGGACCAAGTAAATCTCTCGATTCCTTTCTACTTTCGAGATGCTTGGCTTTTCTTACAGATACTCTACAGATACTCTACATTACTCGGACCTGCGAGTGCAGCCATGAGCAATTGATTTCAATTGATCAAGCTCATTTCCCAAGAAGTGTGACAGGATCCCACAGCGTTTCGGCACGCTGCGACGGTATCCTGCCTATTGGTTGAGCATTGAGCCATCGCAGCTTTGTCGAGGCGGCAGCAGGGTTCTGAAGCAGGGCTGAAGGAGCCCGAACTGGGGTGAATAGTGTCATGCATTGGATTGGATAGGTGAAGGGTTTACACCAACAAGGTTTCAGCACAGGCCTAGTTGTGCCACCAAGGTGCACGTTCAGGGGAACACTACTGCTGTACTTTCCCCTCCCCCCAGTTTCTTTTTAGCTGTGGGTCCTAGCAAAATATACAGGACTCACAGCTGTTGGATCAGGGTTGGAGGGACAGTACTGTACAGTATCGTACAGTACCCCTCGTCAGCTGAAGCTGAATATGGCGTATCAAGCCCTGTGCTGCCGGCGCCTCGTCTTTCATCTCGTTCCACCTTCCTCCCTTTACTCTCGCACCCTTATTGGAGTCATTACTCTTGTGTTATCAGTATCCTCTACAGCGCATTGCACATTGAGTAGCTGACAGAAACTGCCAATATGTCCAACTACTCTAACGTGGATTCCCGTTTTGTAAGTCACCCACAGCTGTGGCATCGGAACCGCTTCCTAACAAACCACATAGCTAGAAGCTGGTTTCCATATTCTTCCATTCTCATATCAAGCTCGAGGAATATCTTTTGCAGATTGGGCAGACCTCTTTACTCTTTGTCTGGCACCGCTTATTGCCCACGTTTTCGGAGGCTCACCAAGTATAACCCAACTATCACCGAGACGGCCACGCTGGCACGAGCGATTATGGCAATACAACCCGACAAGCATTCTGTGGCGGTACTTCATCATCGCCGACCGACGGCTGAGGGCCAAGTCATGGAGTGCCAACCAGATGGCAGCAAGCAATGCATACTTCTGGACGGCTCAAGGCTGGGATGGCTCGCTGCAGATGATGGAGAAAAGCCGAACATACATGTTGAGACTTCCTGCCCACCATAGAGTCAGGACGTTTTCAGGAAGTGCTCTGACAACTATTATCATCACTGTTCAGGGCGTAATGGCCCTCAAAACTCTGATTGATGGCATAGCCGGGAACGGCTCAGATTACTCGGAAACTGTCAACATCAGTTCTATTTTCTACCCTCTCGCGGTCTTCGGTCTGTTGCGAATCTTTGCAGCGCTGTGGCTGACAGATGACTACCTCTACTACGGCGATATCGACAGTGTTAGGACCAATACTAGTTCCTCGTCCGTCGCCATCCCTTCGAAGGAGGATCCCTCCCTTGTGGAGATCACCGCCCATACGACGATGAGTCTTTTGGACTCAGCTGATTCCAATTCGTCGGGGCAGTTTCATCGCACAGATAGCTGGCGCGCTATTATATTTCGAATCGCCTATCTTGTTCCTGTCTGCTGCCTCTTGGCGATTTGCCTCATCTACTTGGTCCCAACCAGAATTGGAAACGGCACCCTCTCGGTAACAACATTCTTGATGGTTTTCTTCTACACCACTTTCCTCGGGGTCTCAGCTTTTGTGTTCGGCTTCTACTTCCTTAGTGGCCGCTCTACAAGCTCGATCATTCCTTGCTGTAATGCAATCTGGTACAAAATATATACTGTCATGCTCATGGCTCTGACGCTCGTGCTGGTTATTATTTCCTGCCTAGAGACTCGGAAGTCTCCATGCGGGGCTTATACCACGTACCCGAGCGAATGGGTGATCGATCAGGGCATTTGCCCCCATGGAGTTCCTGTCCTGGCGAACCGTCCGCAAATACTCGGAAGCGAACAGGTACCGTTTGGCTTTGCTATACAGATGGGCATCAATGACAATGACACCATCAACACTAGCACGACTGATGAGTTGAAGACTGTCATCATCAGCTTTGAAGGGATATGTTTTGGGAAGACTGTCGGTAACGGGACTAACGGGGCTCCTGTTGAACCTCTCAATGGCACATTCGTCCCTACAACTTATTATCTGAGCTGAGATATTATTTACATCCTCTTCCGGCCAACTGCGTTGCCAGAAGGGTAAGACAATCTGAAGCTTTCGGCGAGTCTCTCTTTCGACATTGAGGTCGACAATTCCCCACTCAAACATCTTCCGCGAATCTACCACAGTGGCATGACTTTGAGTTTCGTCCACTACTCCACTCAAGAAAGCTCAAGTCAGCCCGAGTTCACGGAACGAAAGATATTATTTTCAACGTCCGACGACAGCGAGCCTTCACTCTAGCCACCAAGGCCCACATGTCGATTTTCCCATCTCGCCAACTTTGTTATTCTACTCTCGATCAGGACAGCGTTCTCTATCTTGACGAAAGGACGATCAGCTGATATGAATGGGCGTCGTCGGGAGCAAGGAATATGAGTAGAGTGGACTTAAAAGAGTGCCTCAAAACTCTCACCAAAATCGGGTCGGATTTCTCATCATCGCTTGTCTTTGTAGCCCTCGAGCCGGAAACCTCGCTTTGATTGCAGATGACCAGATCAGCATCCCAATACGGAGGGTTTTGCGATAGGTACACTAATGGTGCGGACGAGATCGTGAATACCGGACGGAGAGGAAGAATTTCAATTCTAGACCGAATATTCCTTCATAGTTCACAGACGAGGACTGCATGGCAATATGTAAATTATCTAAGCTAGTACTGTCGTACACACATCTTCACTGTCGAGTCAGATTTAATGTATAAACTTCGAATAGGAACGTGTATTCTAAAGAATTCATCAGCAGATATTGCTCCAGGCTAGAAGAAGGTCGGCGGTAGAATTCCATCTATTAAAGCCTTGACGAGTAATTTACCCACCGTGACCCAGCCATTAGCTTGACTGATACTGATACGAGACACTTCGTGCTTGAGACAGTGGACGTGAGGATCCCCGACTGGATAAACGTAGTTTCAACGTCTCACTCACAACAAAGCGCGATCGATCATCCGTTGAAAATCAGCAATTCGTATCATTCGTGCAGACTATGCAGCCCGGCTGGAATCTAAATGTACAATTATCGGACACGCCCAGCTCTCAGCTAATCTTTCGCTAAACGCCATTCCAGTATGATCGCATGAACGCTCGAGGGAAATGGAAGGCATCGCAAAAAAGCACGTTCTGAATGCAATGCATGGCCGTAGTCTCATGCATGCATATCCAGCCAGCCAAGCTCTGTCCCAACTCCCGGCACCCGCCCTTCTCATTCGCTCACTTAAATGCAAAGCTTCCTCTTTAAGACTGACGACCACCCCGTCTAGCCATGAATTTACCATGCGTAGCACTAGCTGAAGGAGCTCGTTCAGAATGAGTCTCCTCAGTAGTAGGGATTAGTATATCTCTAGTTGCCGATATCTCATCCAGAATCCTCCCTACAACTCTATTCTGCTCAGCAACATCGGTATCGCTACTCGAATCGATCTCAATTGCTTCTTGAGCGGTGTTCGATCTAACTCTGTGGGTAGCCGTAGCCGTGGTTGTCTCAGCTGGTGTCGTGTTCACTCCATTTCGTCGTGGCTGTAATTGCTCCCACTTAGCCTGCGCTGCTGCAATTGGCACTTTTTTCTTCTTTGAGAATTTGCTGGCCGCGTCTTCGGAACGGCCCTCCATCATGGATAAACCTGCACCAGTTGGAGTTCCAGAGCCTGGTGGTTGGTATGGGGTCCAAGTGCGTGCCGGGGGAAGAATCGGAGTAGCCATTGCGGGCGGTTTCGCCTCGCGTCGCTCCACAGAAGACGTGCGCTGACGCTTATTCGGATATGCGTCTTGG